>JASVEL010010432.1:0-48528 GCA_032618575.1 Nicotiana noctiflora
CAGTCCCAACCAAATCGTGGAGTCACAAGTCTGAGCCTCTACAAATGAGATCTACTACAAAATCAAGTCTAACCAGAATGGAGACAACAAAATGATAAAAAGAAAGAGGTCAGACGTTGGAAGCTACCTCGAAGTCTCCACAGAATGGGGATAATAAAGCAGTTGCGATAGCTCAACTGCCCTCCCGAACCTGTATATCTGCACAAAAAGTACAGGGGAGTGGGGTGAGTATATTTCAACTCAGTGAGTAACAATAATAAACAATAACTGAAAATAAGAACTCCTGTACTATCACTAAACAGTTCTAAGGCAACCCCACAGGTTAGTCATCACTATAATGAGTACTCTAATCTCCAGTCCACATCTATCTCATCTAGGTCCCACGCTGACCACATCCTCGCTCGTACCACTACGGTATACAGCCATCTCAATATATGGAGACATATACATCTGTCTATAACATATAAATATTTCGGTATATATATGAATATGAATAAGTATAATGCTGCGCGCGCGCGCGCGCTCCCGATACGTATACCGTCGCGAGCGCGCGACCCGACTCCAATACATATACGCTGCGTCGCGCGGCCGCGCTCCATTTAACGTCGATGACGCTCGTCGGGGGTGTATATAGACTTCGGAGGGGCTCCCAGGCCCAAGCACTATAATGCGGGCGTGCAACACGATCCACGCAAATATTACGGCGGCGTGCGATCCGATCCACTATATATATGTATATATCTGCATGCTGCTGCGGCGTGCGGCCCGATCCCATAATATACACCGGTGCTCACGTGAGAATGTGTGCGGACTCAAACTCCGAAGGGCTCACTACGGCCCAAGCGCAATAATGCTGCGGCGTGCGGTCCGTCCCGCATGTATATTACATGTATATTACTGCGGCGTGCGGTCCGATCCAATATATATCCTGTGCGGCGTGCAGCCCAATCCAATATAGGTATATATATATAATACCTCATCGTGGGTCCTCGACCTATCCCAATCGGTATATACTTGGCCTCTCGGGCCCCAATACAATATATCACGGTGGGTCTCTGACCTCGTCTCGTTCAATATAGACTGGCCTTTCGGGCCCGATATAACATCTCGTAGTGGGTCCTTGACCTGTCTCATCTCGATCGGTATAGACTTGGCCTTTCGAGCCCACTCAGCTAGAACAGGGAATTCCGCCTTAGATAATCTCTCTCAATGTACACATCTAGTACGGGCTCATATTATGCTATACAGCTAGAGCTACGGCTGAGTGTATGTTTCCAACACGATATAAGGGTCGCCTAGCTCTATAGGTTCCCTAATGCTCTACAGATCGGCACAAGGCCCCAAACATGGCTTTTAGCCCTATTGTACAGTTATAATCTCAGTAACAGTCATACAACACAGTATTCTATTAGCCGGAAAGGACTAAGTCCGAACCCCCAATCATAATGCCACCACGCCCGTCATAGAACGCGTGTCTCATCTCAATATAGCACTGTGAAGTGCTAGTCCGGGGTTTCAAACCCTCAGTACATTGTTTACTACTACCACTCACCTCGAACCGGTAGAAGCTTCATGCCCGCGACGGCTTAGCTCCTCGAACCGGCATCCACGTACGTCAAAACTAGCCAAAATCAGTACAAATATATCAAAATCGGCTAATGGAACAGAACCCAATCGAAAGAACTCGAAAAATATCAAAATCACGAAATTGGCAAAACCCGAGCCCCGGGCCCACATCTCGAAAAATTTCGAAATTTATATTTCCGGAATCCTCGTCTCGCCACGAGTCCGTACATACCAAATTCACAAAAATTAGAGTTCATTTGTCCCCTTAAATCACTATTTCTATCCAAAAGGGTTTTCTACCCTTTTCAACAAAAATTCTCAAATTAAACACTAAAACTTGCAATAGATTCGAGTTATACCACCAAAATTGAGTTAAGAGCACTTACCCCGTTGTTCTCTCCAAAAATCCCATGAAAAATCGCCCTATCCGGAGCTCCAAATCGTCAAAAATGGCAATATATTTTCGGACCTCAAATATATTACTGTTCACGGTACTGTTCACGGACACTATTTCACGGGCACTATTCACGGACACTGTTTCACGGGCACTGTTCGCGAACACTGTTCATTGTCACTGTTCACAGCAGATTTTCTGCATTTTCTGCCCATTTTCTAAGTCCGGAATTTTCCGAGACACCTCCGAAACACTCCCGAGCCCTCGGGGCTCCAAACCAAATATGCACATTGACTCTAAAACATCACACGAACTTGCTCCAGTGATCAAATCGCCGAAATAACATCAAAATTATCAATTTTCATCAAATCAAGGCCTAAGTTTCCAAAAACCTTCGAAAATACACTTTCGATCAAAAACCCGACCAAACGATGTCCGAATGACCTGAAAATTTGCAGACATATCCAAAATCACCTAACGAAGCTACTGCAACTGTCGGAATTCCATTCCGACTCCCGGATCAAAATATCACCCATCGATCAGATTTCGCCAAAATTCCAACTTCGCCAAAATAGGCTAACTTCTTCACCGGACCTCGAAAATTACTTCCAATTGCGCTTCTAAGTCTTAAATCATCCCCCGAAACTAACCGAATCATCGGAATTTAGTTCCGAGCCCTCTAACTCATAAGTCAACGTTGGGTTGACTTTTCCAACTTAAGCTTTCCTTAAAGAGATTAATTGTCCCTTTTCCTACCAAAATCGATCCGAATTGATTCAAAGTTTGCACACAAGTCACATTCGACATTACGGACTTGTACCAACTTTCGGAATCGCATTCTGACCCCGATATCAAAATTTTCACTTCCGGTCGAATTTTCTCATAAACCTTCAAATTCCCGTATTTAGCCAAATGACTTCAAAATGACCTCCGGACATTCGAATTCACTTCCGATCGCTTTCCCAACTCTAAAATCACCATACAGATCTATTCCCAGACTCGGAATCCCAAATGGACATCTATAACTCTAAAATGCCTTCCAACCCAAATTTATGAAATTTTTCTAAAATACTAACTTCCACCATATATGCCGAAATGCTCACGGGTTATCAAAAACCAAATCCGGACATACGCCCTAGTTCAAAATCATCATACGAGCATGCTGGAACTTTTAGATCCCAATTCCGAGGTCATTTACTCAAATTTCCAATCCTAGTTCATTTCTTCAACTTTAAGCTTTCAAAATGAGAATTTCCATTTAGATTTGAGTCCAAACTTCCTGAATTTTAATTCTGACCACACACACAAGTCAATATACCTGAGATGAAATTGTTCATGGCCTCAATCTGCTGAATGACGCGTCGGGACTCAAAACGATCGGTCGGGTCGTTACAATCTCCCCCACTTAAACATACGTTCGTCCTCGAACGTGCTGAGAACTACAATGATGTAGTCTCAAATAACTTGTTTAAACACATCATGCACCTTCCCGTCCTACCACTACTTAGTTGAGCACATTAGCTATATAATTTTGTAGATATAATTCTTTATTCAAGCGAATAAGCCATTAGGCCAAATTCCAACACCCTGAATTTCCTGCCAAGTATGTTTCTATCATTCGACCACCATATCAATCTCCACATGTTGTACCCAAACATTAATGCATAACTTTCTTGAATTTACACTTCGCATGACTTTACTCATATGACCACAATAACATTCTTTATTACTACAGTTGCCTACAATACCCAAATACCGATGGAAACCTCTTATTAGTTGAAGTCTTATTCCAACACTTTCATATACTGCCAACGATAAATAAAACACGGGCTAAACCATAACAATTCCTCAGATCCACCATTTATGAAGCCATTTCTCTTTTGACTGATATTACAACGGATTTTGGAGCCAAACCTCGATATTACCTTTCTATCTAGCTGAAATAATGTATGTTCGCACTCATTAATGACTCCAACGATCATTTCGATTATAGCACACCACAGTGGTAATATGACACCTCGTCATCGGCCTAAGCCACGACGAGCAAAACACAGGCTCCAATAAGAAATGATCTGAACACACTCGAATCATGACAACAGACTCACATAAAGAGCTATAATTCAAATTCTTCAATACCATCACAACATATAACTGAGATCTCGTCCACATCATAGAATTAGAGTACCTGAATCCTACTCGAAAGGTCATAACATCACGTGGCCTTGCCACAACTCATGATTCTATCCAAACACTATTACTCGTGGAGCACCTCAAGTCGCAATGCTCAAAACGGTCAGCCACACACATATTTAGGTCTGAATTCAAGCAATCAATCACACACGCGGTGATACATTTAGTATATGCTATCGAATCCTGTATGGGCACAACCGATGTGCTATTCCCCGAGCGATATCCAATACGGACTATTCCTCAGAAGAGAGGAAGTATTGTATACAAGGTACATATAGGAAGCAATATTTCCCACATCACACTGTTGCGGCGCGCAACCCGTTCCAATAGCATACCTGTGGCGGCGTGCCACCCGATCCAGATACCATACATGTGGCGGCGTGCCACCCGATCCAGATACTATACATGTGGCGGCGTGCCACCCGATCCACGCATAAATCTAGCAAAAGGGAATGCACATCGACTCAAGTTGCTCATTGCAACAAACATGTATATATGGCCTCGAGCTCGGTCACATGAAACTCATCCGACAAAGTTCCTCAATACCGGAACTGAATCAATGGTAGATACCTCTACACTGACATCCGCCACGAAGGCCCAACTGACAAAGCAATACGGGCTCATATTATGCTATACAGCTAGAGCTACGACTGAGTGTATGTTTCCAACACGATATAAGGGTCACCTAGCTCTATAGGTTCCCTAATGCTCTACAGATCGGCACAAGGCCCCAACACATGGCTTTTAGCCCTATTGTACAGTTATAATCTCAGTAACAGTTATACAACACAGTATTCAATTAGCCGGGAAGAACTAAGTCCGAACCCCCAATCACAATGTCACCACGCCCATCATAGAACGCGTGTCTCATCTCAATATAGCACTGTGAAGTGCTAGTACGGGGTTTCAAACCCTCAGTACATTGTTTACTACTACCACTCACCTTGAACCGGTAGAAGCTTCATGCTTGCGACGCCTTAGCTCCTCGAACCGGCATCCACGCACGTCAAAACTAGCCAAAATCGGTACAAATATATCAAAATAGGCTAATGGAACATAACCCAATCGAAAGAACTCGAAAAATATCAAAAATCACGAAATTGGCAAAACCCGAGCCCCGGGCCCACATCTCAAAAAATTTCGAAACTCATATTTCCAGAATCCTCGTCTCGCCACGAGTCCATACATATAAAATTTACCAAAATCGGAGTTCGATTGGTCCCCTTAAATCACTATTTCTATCCGAGAGGGTTTTCTACCCTTTTCAACAAAAACTCTCAAATTAAACACTAAAACTTGCAATAGATTCGAGTTATACCACCAAAATTGAGTTAAGAACACTTACCCCGTTGTTCTCTCCAAAAATCCCACGAAAAATTGCCCTATCCGAACTCCAAATCGTCAAAAATGGCACTGTTCATGGTCACTGTTCACAGCAGATTTTTCTGCATTTTCTGCCCATTTTCTAAGTCCGGAATTATTCCGAGACACCTCCGAAATATTACCGAGCCCTCGGGGATCCAAACCAAATATGCACATTGACTCTAAAACATCACACGAACTCGCTCGAGTGATCAAATAGCCAAAATAACATCAAAATCATCAATTTTCATCAAATCAAGGCCTAAGTTTCCAAAAACTTCCGAAAATACACTTTTGATCAAAAACCCGACCAAACGATGTCCGAATGGCCTGAAAATTTGTAAACATATCCAAAATCACCTAACGAAGCTACTGCAACTGTCGGAATTCCATTCCGACTCCCGGATCAAAATATCATCCATCGATCGGATTCCGCCAAAATTCCAACTTCGCCAAAATAGGCTAACTTCTTCACCGGACCTCCAAAATTCCTTCCAATTGCGCTTCTAAGTCTTAAATCATCCCCCTAAACTAACCGAATCATCTGAATTCAGTTCCGAGCCCTCTAACTCATAAGTCAATGTTGGGTTGACTTTTCCAAGTTAAGCTTTCCTTAAAGAGATTAATTGTCCCTTTTCCTACCAAAATCGATCCGAATTGACTCAAAGTTTGCACACAAGTCACAGTCGACAATACGGACTTGTACCAACTTTCGGAATCGCATTCTGACCCCGATATCAAAATTTTCACTTCCGGTCGAATTTTCTCATAAACATTCAAATTCCTATATTTTGGCCAAATGACTTCAAAATGACCTCCGGACATCCGAATTCACTTCCCATCGCTTTCCCAACTCCAAAATCACCATACAGATCTATTCCCAGACTCGAAATCCCAAATGGACATCTATAACTCTAAAATACCTTCCAACCCAAATTTATGAAATTTTTCTAAAATACTAACTTCCACCATATACGCCGAAATGCTCACGGGTTATCAAAAACCAAATCCGGACATACGCCCTAGTTCAAAATCATCATACGAGCATGCTGGAACTTTTAGATCCCAATTCCGAGGTCATTTACTCAAATTTCCAATCCTAGTTCATTTCTTCAACTTTAAGCTTTCAAAATGAGAATTTCCATTTAGATTTGACTCCAAACTTCCTGAATTTTAATTCTGACCATACACACAAGTCAATATACCTGAGATGAAATTGTTCATGGCCTCAATCTGCTGAATGACGCGTCGGGACTCAAAACGATCGGTCGGGTCATTACAGTTATTGTATTTCAAGGATTTACAGACCATGCTCATAGGACTTTAAGAATCTTGTTAAAGAGACATTAACTAATAAAAAGAAAAAAAAGAACTTACTATGCTCCAATATGAGACACTGGTATATGTTTACATGTCACACTTTAGAAAGCTTGTTCATAGATGTTGATATGTTTATCACTCCAAGTGTTTATCCGAAAGTTATCCTTGTATATTTTTTTACATCTCTCACTCTGTGTGTTTTCTTTAAGTTTAGGAATATATTTTATAATATTTGTTTAAGTAAAAGACATAATAAGAGAACTGCAATTGTTTGGATTTAAGTATGGGGACACTAAATAAGAATTTACTTATGTTAGGATATGAATGCTAGGTTCTCTACATTCTCTTGGGAGTCTTTGTTTTAGTTTATTATAAGTTATGTGAATTTTTGCCTGGTTCATCTTTCATTTATTTTTTTGTATTCATAAAACAAACAGATTTCCCCTCTCTAATCTTAATGTCTTTCTTCTGTTTTGCATGACACACGGGAGCGTTCTTGAGTCACTTCAAGACTCGATCTTGCCGTTAGACCAAGAACCCTTATTTATATCTTTCTCCGTGCCTTTGTGCCTCTCTCGCCCTCTCAAGATGCATCCAAACCAATTGAAAGAGGGAGAAAACAGTGACATCCTGCTATACTTTACTACAATTTCCTTACAATTGCCTTCTTGTTCATTTTATATCTTATATCTTACTTGGTTGTAGTTTATTATGTGCTTGGTGAAGTTTATAGTTATTTTATTAGTTCTCATTTAGTTAAAGTTCAGCCTTCCTTGGACGGGTAGAGCTTATGCTCACTGATAACGATTTTCTTTTAGATTCGGGTATACATGAGGCCTTGGCAATTTTTTTCTTTTCTTTTCTTTTTTTTAAAAAAAAAAAGTGAAAGACACGTTATTTAAAAAAAAATATCAGCTTAGTTACTTTGTTTTAGAATGATGCTTTTCATATCGAATTTTGTGTCTTTCACATATAGTATCAAACATTGTTTTCACCTAGTTTAAGCATGATCAATCTACTTGCTTAACAATTTTTTTCTAAGTAGTTATATTTGATCTTAATATTTATATGTTTCCTTATTAACCTAAGTTTGGCCGGTAAATCGTAATTAGCGGATCATATAGGGTGCCTTAATAACCTTCCCTATAGGATTAATTAGAACCCTTACTCATAGTCGTAAAGTTAAGCAGACCATAAATAGAGTTAATTTTAAGCATTACTTAGCTAAAATTGGTTTCCTAATTCACCTTTAAAATAATTGGGTGGCGACTCTCCTTAATTAATTAAACCTTCAGAATCACCAATATGTTATAGTCTAGTTTGACCCGTGTTAAAATGGGGTATAACAGCATGGCGACTTTGCTGGGGATTCTAGGTTCTAAACCACAACAAACATAGGTTAATAATAAAAATTAATATGTGTGTTTTTATTGTTATGATGCTTACTTGAATTGCCATTATATGATAAATTATATTTTATGAATTGTTCATCTATTATTATTGCTTTATATATTGTCATTCCCATTTCACTTCCTCCACTTTTGGAAAATTCACATAAAGCACACACCTAGCGGTTACGCGGTTTGCGGCCGTGCACTACTAAAAATACCTTTTAGGTGAAAGTTCGTGGGTAAGTCGATCAGCGGTGCAGTTGACAGTCATGTGATTTCCACTCTCAAGTTGTCCACTTGGGAGCAGACCAGTCTAGTTAACCCGCTCTTAGTCAACCTAAGATAGAGCTAAATCAAAACTCATTTAAGAGCATGCATCATTTAAACTTTAGGCGGCTTAATACCCGAGGTGTATTAAATCCATTAGTTAACCTTACCTAAGTGTCCAAGTGGGTTTTCAACCCAAATGACACTTATCATATTTATGTGCATTATTTGAAGGGTGAACATGCCAATTATGTGGATCATTTTTAAATTAATTAATTCCAAGTAAGAGGAGCATGACTATTTTTTTATAATATGTATTACATTTTCAAATGACATAATCTTGCGGAACAATGAGAAGTTTACACTAGATAAAAATATCTTTTATTCTACTTTCTTTTCATTTTCTTTACGTAAAAATAAATAAAATGGCTTAAGCGATTCATGTACTTCTTTTTGCTTTTGAAAATAATATTACTTACTTAATTAATTATGATAAATATATTTTATTATACGTTTATTCTTTTGATGAAAATACACCATTTTAAAAAAAATATGTTTAAACAGTTATATTTTACTATTTATTTGTTTTTAAAAAAAATAGAACTACTTAATTAATTTATAGAAATGAGATGACACATAATGGCATATTTATTTTTTAAATACACGTTAAGCCTACCTCTTGCACAAAGAGGTCCCTTACATATTAGGACGCGCGATTATTTGTTATACTTTGAAATTTGTAATATGTTTGCTTGTTCATTTGCTTACTTGCTATATTGCTTAACATTATTATTTTCACTAACGTCATTTGTTATTTCTCAGAAGAAAATGTTGACTATCCAACTTGCTTACATATTTATTTAAATATTTTTGTTCATATATTTTATCTTATACATATTTTTATATGATCCTCCATACCTAATAATAATAATAATAATCAATCGTTTCGTGCCTAAAGCCCTTTAACGACTCTAGAGCACTGTTTAAGTATTTTCTTAGGCCCAAATTTCTCTTAGGTCCATTTCAATTCCTAGAGTCCAATTAAGATATCCTTTTATTTTTGAAGAAGGACCTTTTTCTCTAACAATATTTCATTAAAATTGGGATAATCTTTCATAAATAGGCAATGTATATTTCCCATCTAGTTTCGCTAGTTAAGGTTATTCGCGTTCTTTTCTTAAAAATATAGTTACATATTTTTTTAAAAATATTGACACCCATGCCTCATATAATTTTATACCTTCAAGTTTCACACAGGCCTAAACCTCTATCTCCAATAATATAGAAATAAATAAATTTCATAAAATATATTTAGCATTTTACCTATGTCTTAGAATTTTCACCTCCGTGACAATTTCATATTTTTCAAATTGGTAGATGTTCAAACTTTCGAGCAATAGAAGCCAATTATTTGGTCAATTTATATTGTCAAATTATTCTAATATTTTACCTATTCAATTCAAGTATGTGTATCATCTTATTTCGGGTCATCGAAATTGATCTTCACGCACCCGTTAATTCTAAGTCTTGGCATGTGAGTCGAGGTACTATCCCATAAGTCTCAAAACGGTTGATACCGTATTCCGGGCCTCGACGACTTTGTGATTTTCCAATGCTAAAAAATAATAATAATAGAGTCATTTCATGACAAATTGACTCTTATATCCTAATTTGAGCCTGGCGATATTCAAACAGCCAAATATTATTTTTCAACTTCAAAATTATTCATCTCTGGCGCTTTAAAACACAATTTATACAAGACTCGGTCTCATTATAGCAAAGTTTTTATTTATCTTCATAAAAGAAACTGGGGCACATTTTTAGCACGGATGTTGAGTGTGCTCGAAAGGGACACCATGCCATGGATTAATATAAAAAAAACTTCCTAAAAAGCGGGGCAATTTTTTTTATTATTTATAAAATTCTAGAGTCATACAAGGAAAAAGACTTGTACTAGAGTTAAAACTTTGATATTCAACATAAGTCAGCCCTTTTATAAAACTTCAAATCATTTCACTTCCATGTCAACAAGTCTCGTGCGTTAGATCCCTCTAAATAACAAGTCATTCTTGTCCATCCATTTTGCAACTTAGGCTATTGTTTCGAGTTTAGGTCTCTTTCTTAACCATATCATGAATTAATCTATCTAATAATATATTTTATTATTTTAGTGCATTTATTTGTTATGACGAATGTGCTAACACTTTATTTTATTTTGTAAATGTTTTATTTTTCTTAAAAGGTTGTCTAGCATTGAACACTGTTTTGGCTGCGAATCTGCATCAAGGACGCAACTATAATGGCAAATCGATTTGGAGCAGTCAGTACTGGTAAAGGCTTGTTGCAAGTTGAGACTGATGATAAGGAAACAAATGTTATACGGAGAAACATTTTGGTTAATATGGGAAATACTTTCAACCTTCTCCCCAACCCAAATTCTGCTTCCAGCTCAACCCGAAATGTCTCTTTGACCATATCTCCTCATCCAACAACTATTTACATAAGTCCACTACTGATACCATCAAAATTTACTATCAATCCAGAGGCTTTGCCAGTCATCATGATGACCAATGCTCAATCGTCTACACTTGTACCATCAGTAACAGAAGGCCAACAAAATCAACTTGCGTTATGTCCATACAAAAGACCAGGAAAGGAAATCAAGATGACTAGCTGGGATGACCAAGATAGAGAGCTCCATAATCTAAGAAAGATCATGGAGGAAGAAATGTGTGCAAGAAATATTCAGAGTTTAAGATATGAAAGTTTGTGCATACATCCAAATGTTGAGCTTCCGCCAGGATTCAAAATTCCAAAATTCAATACATTCAATGGGAAACGAAATCCCATTTCTCATTTGAAAGACTATTGCAGTAGATTAGTGGGAATTGGACAAAATGAAGCCATTCGAATGAAGCTGTTCATTTAGAGTCTATCAGGGCTAGCGCTTGAGTGGTACACTCAATAAGATTTTAGCAAATGGTACACGTGGGAAGACATGGCTCACGATTTTGTAGAACAATATAAGTTTAATATTGAAGATAGTCCAACGCTTTGTGATATGCGTGAAGCAGAAAGAATGCAACACGAGTTTTTTGCAGAATATGCCATGCGATGGAGACTGGAGGCTTCAAAAATACGCCCACAATTGCGCGAGAATGAGTTGATTTCCACCTTCATCGACATGCAAAAAGGCATATACTATGAAAAATTGTTATGCGCTCGGCTACATGACTTCTCAGATTTGATTAGAGTTGGAAAATTGATAGAATCAAGCATTCGAGCAGGAAGAATTATTGACAAATCAAAATTACAAGCCACTTCCCAAGGTGATGTACTCAAGAATTTACAAGGCAAAAAGAGGAAGATAGATTCTGCTTGTATTCCCGCTCACCAGCCACAATCTCAACAAAATAGCCAATTTCTACAAACTCATATACAACTCCAACCTACTCACGTTCAACATCAAACTTATCAAGCACAATCTAGCTGTCGTCATTCAAAGAACCTGAGATTCCGCACTTTTACTCCTCTAGAAGAACCATTGACAAGCATATTTGTGTCACGACCCGGATTTCCCACCATCGGGAGTCATGATGGCGCCTACTAGTGGAAGCTAGGCAAGCCAAATATTACTTACATTTCCATTAGTTACCAAACTCTTATTAAGACTTTAAAATTAAGAACATATAAATTACAGCGGAATAATTAAACTTAGCGGAAGACTTAGTCAATCTTATCAAATATGATAAAGAAACCCAAACATGGTACACTACCCAAGACTGGTGTCACAATACTCACGAACTTCTAAGAATAATACACACAATTGTATGAAAGAAATATAAGTTGTTTATCTCGAATACATGAGATAACAGAATGAAATACATAGATAGAAGAGACAACGGGTCCTGCGGATGCCTGCAAGGCTACCTCGTAGTCTCAATAGTCAGAATATCCACAATCGCTACTGCCGCTGCTGCTGTCCGTAACCTGTATCTGCGCAAAAAAAGCGTAGAGAATTAAAGCAAAGAAAGGTATTTCTGGAAAACTTTTAAAACCCCACAAGCAATAATTTTTTAAAGCATGGAAACATCAACCTTGCGGTCGCAATATATATATATATATATATATATATATATATATATATATATATATATATATATATATTTATAAGGAAAGACACTGCTCTGAAATAACAATCAATAACTCATAATATCCAGAGTAATCTAGTCAACAGAATAAATCTTACTTTCGTATCTCAATTCCTTTTTCATTTCATATCTCGTGGTAGGCGTACCACCCGCTCCCATCTGTAACAGTAAGTTATATCTTGTGGTAGGCGTACCACCCGCTCCCAAATATATCAATAGGCTACCAGCAACTATGGCTGTCACGACCCCAAATCCGGTCGTGATGGCGCCCAGCACATTGCTAAGCCAGCCTGACCAATTAACATCAACAGCGGAGCTAGAAGCTCTCTTTAACCCATTTAAGCATTTCAAAATATGAAACAATAGTAATACTTATACTAACAACGGGAAACCAAGTCCCAAAATATACTAACTCCCATAGACCGAAGGGTCAAGAGTCATGAGCCTCTACCGAACATGAGTGTATAAAGGTTTACAAGATACCAAGTGCGGAAAGAAATGTCAATACAAAATCAAAAGACAGTAGGAAGGAATATCGGGTCCTGCGGACTCTGCAGCTACCTCGTATATCCCACTGATGTCGCCTCGCACAGCTACTGGATCACTGCTGAGAGGTACCTGGATCTGCACACAAGGTGCGGGGAGTAAAATGAGTACTGCCAGACTCAGTGGTAATAAACAAGGGTAAGACATCGCAGATAAGAAATCCGCAATAAAGCACTATGTAAAGCTATAATCGAATACCCTGTCACAGAATCAATATCAACTGTACCTGTACCAATAAGTACCAGCAAAATAGTATAACAGCTAGGCAGATGTAGCTAAATGCAATGCAATGCATGATATGACCGCTACGGCGCGTGGCCCGACTCCAATTTTGGGTACCCGTGCTCACTGTGGGGGTTCAGACTCCGGAGGGGCTCCTACAGCCCAAGCACATCTCATAGAGATATTCCTGCGGCGTGCGGTCCGATCCAACATATATCTCGCTGCGGCGCGCAGCCCGATCCACTACTAGTCAGCTAATATGCAGATACAGCCTCGCAGGCTCAAAAGTAGTTTTTTTGAAAACTCTTTTTATCATTTTTCAGTTGGAAAACAGTAATATCAAGTTCCAGAGATTGGAATTAGCATAATAACAGAAATGGCTGCGGACTAGTAGTAAACTAGCATGTCTATATGATAAGACAATGATAATGATCCTCGCGGGATCCAATAACTGGCTCACGGCCCACAAGTATACTCAACCGCCCAAGAAGGGGGTTCCTCGGCTCAAGAGTGGCCATTATCACAATATATATATATATATATATGCAACCATCCGAGAAGGAGGTTCGACGGCTCGAGAATAGCCAATAATACAGTGTCAACAAAGTGGTATATCGGGGTTTCGAACCCGTTGGTCATCACCCACATCTATTACTCACCTCAATACGGTGCGACGACTATTCCGCAATGCCCTTGCCACGAGAATCAAGCTCCGCACGCGTAGAATCTGATCCAATACAGTAGAAATACAACAAATTAGGCCAATGGGACTACACCCGAATCAATACAACTCAATTTACATCAAAATTCCCAAAGTTGTCAAAACCCGACTTTCGGTACGCTTATCGAAAAATCACGAAAGTCACATATTCGGAACCCTCGTCTCAATACGAGTCTAAGCATATCAATTTTACCAAATTCGGACTCCATTTGCCCATTCAAACCTTGATTTTCTAAAGTTCAAGCCTAAGGCTAAATCCTCCATAAATTACCCCAAATTCCTCCATTTTCATGATATAATTGCATAATATTATCAATACTAATCATAGTTTAAGTCCATAGTTGATTACTTGATGATTTCCCTTGAATTTCTCTTCAAAATCACCCAAATCGCCTCTAAAGCCGAGACCCAAATGTGTGAAATGTTCTGAAATTTTTCTAACTTCTGATACACTTAACTTACAGCGATTTTCGCTTCTGCGGAGAAATTTCCGCTCCTACGAGTCCGTATCCGCGACCAAAGGGTCGCTTCAGCGATTCCAGGCCTAGCCGGCCAATTCCGCTTCTGCGAGAAAAGGACCGCTTATGCGCGTCCGCTTCCGCGATTAAACCTCCGCTTCTGCGAAGACATCCGCTTCTGCGCACCAGAGTCCGCTCCTGCGGACTCGCCTAGGCAGTCAAGTGTCCGCTACTGCGGACCTTCCCATTTTCTTCTCGTCCGCTTCTGCGATCACTGGCTCGCACCAGCGATGCCGCTTCAGCGGAAAGGAGTCCGCTTCTGCGGTGCCAAGCGCTCCTGCGCTCCTCAGTCCGCTCCTGCGGACTCGCCTCCGCGCCCACATTTCCGCAGGGGCGAAAATGACAGAACCAGAACTCTTCAACCTGCAATTTCCATGATTTTCTTCCGTTTAACCATCCGAAAACACCCCGAGGCCCCCGGGACCTCATCCAAACACACCAACACATCTTAACACCTTATTCGAACTTGCTCTAATCCTCAAAACACGTCTAATAACACCAAAACCCATAATTCGCATCGAATTCAAGCCTAAATTCCTTAAAACATTCCGAATTACACATTCAATCAAAAACCAGACCAAACGACGTCCGAATGACCTGAAATTTTGTGGACATATCCAAAATCACATAACGAAGCTACAGGAATTGTCGGAATTCCATTCCGACCCCGGATCAAAATCTCACCTACCGTTCGGATTTCGCCAAAATTCAACCTTAGCCAATTCAAGCCTATTTCTACACCGGGCCTCCAAATTCAATTCCGATCGCTCCCCTAAGTCACAAATCACCTATCGGAACTAACCGAATCATCAGAATCCGATTCCGAGCCCTCTAACCAAATAGTCAACTCCGGATTGACTTTCCTTATTCAAGTTTCCTTCACAAAGGCTATATGCCTCATTTTCAATCCAATTCACTCCTAACTCACCCGATAGACTTTAACACCGATATAAAAGCATAAAACATACAATTTCAACATAACGGGGTGGTAATTCCCGTGACGACGGGCCGGGTCGTCACATTCTCCCCTCTTAAGCAAACGCTCGTCCTCGAGCGGGTCAAGAAACATACCTGAAGTCTCGAACAAGTGAGGATATCTGCTCCGCATCTCCCGCTCGATCTCCCAAGTGGCCTCCTCCACGGGTCGACCTCTCCACTGAACCTTAACTGATGCAATCTCCTTAGACCTCAATTTTCTCACTGTCGTCCCAAAATGGCAATAGGCTCCACATCATAGGATAGATCACCATCAAGCTGAATGGTACTGAAGTCTAATACATGAGACGGATCTCCAATGTACTTCCGGAGCATAGACACATGGAATACTGGATGAACGCTGGATAAGCTGGGCGGCAAGGCCAACTCATATGCCACCTCTCCGACTCTCCTAAGTATCTCAAAAGGACCAATGTACCTGGGACTCAACTTTCCTTTCTTCCCAAACCTCATGACACCCGTCATAGGTGAAATCTTCAACAATACTCTGTCACCAACCATGAAAGACAACTCTCGAACTCTACGGTCCGCATAACTCTTCTGACGAGACCGTGCTGTACGAAGTCTCTCCTGGATCAACTTTGCTCTATCTAGAGCATCCTCGACTAACTCAGTCCCTATCAATCTAACCTCACCATGCTCAAACCATCCCACGGGGGATCTACACCGTCTGCCATACAATGCCTCATACGGGGCCATCTGAATACTCGACTGATAACTGTTGTTGTAGGCAAACTCGGCAAGTGGTAGGAACTCATCCCACGAACCACCAAAATCAATCACACAAGCTCGCAACATATCCTCCAAGATCCGAATAGTGCGCTCAGACTGTCCGTCTGTCTGGGGGTGAAATGCTGTACTCAACTCAACCCGCGTACCCATCTCTCGCTGAAATGCTCTCCAAAACTGAGAAGTGAACTGAGTACCCCTGTCGGATATGATAGACACCGGGACTCCATGCAACCGAACAATCTCTCGAATAAAGATCGTTGCCAACCGCTCCGATGAGTAGGTAGTACTAACTGGAATGAAGTGAGCTGACTTGGTCAGTCTATCCACAATCACCCATACGGAATCAAACTTCCTCGCCGTCCGAGGGAGTCCAGTAACAAAGTCCATAGTGATCCTCTCCCATTTCCACTCAGGAATAACAATGCGCTGAAATACACCACCGGGCCTCTGATGCTCGTACTTAACCTGCTGACAGTTGAGGCACCGTGCTACATGTCCGACAATGTCCATTTTCATCTTTCTCCACCAATAGTGCTGTTTCAAATCTTGATACATCTTAGCGGCTCTGGATGGATAGAATACCGCGAGCTATGGGCCTCTTCGAGAATCAACTCACGAAGGCCATCAACATTGGGCACACATATCCGGCCCTGCATCCTCAATACGCCGTCACTATCAATGGTGACATCTCTAGCATCATCATGCTGAACTCTGTCCCTAAGGACAGCCAAATGTGGATCATCATACTGGCGCTCACGAATACGATCATATAGAGATGACCGAGATACAACACAAGCCAATACCCTGCTGGGCTCCGAAATATCTAACCTCACTAGCCGATTGGCTAGCACCTGAACATCATAAGCAAATGGCCTCTCCTCAGCTGGAATATATGCCAAGCTCCCCATACTGACCGCCTTTCGGCTCAAAGCATCGGCCACCACATTGGCCTTCCCCGGATGATATAATATAGTAATGTCATAATCCTTAAGCAACTCAAGCCATCTTCGCTGTCTCAAATTAAGATCTTTCTGTTTGAACAAGTGCTGGAGACTACGATAGTCGGTATACACCTCACAAGACACACCGTACAAATAGTGCCTCCAAATCTTCAAGGCATGAACAATGGCGTCTAGCTCCAAGTCATGAACAGGATAGTTCTTCTCATGTGACTTCAACTGCCGAGAAGCATAAGCAATTACCTTACCTTCCTGCATCAACACACAACCTATCCCCACTTTCGAGGCATCACAATAAACGGTATATGAACCTGAAGCTGATGGCAATACTAACACCGGAGCTGAAGTTGTCTTGAGCTTTCGAAAGCTCTCCTCGCACTCATCCGACCACACGAATGGTGCACCCTTATCGGGTCAATTTAGTCGATGAAGAAGCAATGGATGAAAATCCCCTGAATAAACCGGCGATAATACCCCGCCAAGCCAAGAAAACTCCGAATCTCTGTAGCTGAGGACGGTCTCCAGGCCAACTCTGCACCGCCTCTATCTTTTTCGAATCAACCTGAATACTATCACGAGACACCACATGTCCCGGAAATGCTACGGACTCGAGCCAAAACTCGCACTTGGAGAATTTAGCATATAGTTTCTCCTCCCTCAATCTCTGCAACACATTACTCAAATGCTGAGCATGCTCCTCCTGGCTACGGGAGTAGACTAGAATGTCATCGATGAACACAATCACAAATGAATCCAAATAAGGCCTGAACACACTGTTCATCAGATGCATAAATGCTGCTGGGGCGTTGGTCAACCCAAACGACATCACAAGAAACTCATAATGACCATATCGGGTCCTGAATGCAGTCTTCATAATATCCGAGTCCCTGATCTTCAGCTGATGATAGCCTGAACGAAGATCGATCTTAGAAAACACCCTTGCACCTTGTAACTGATCAAACAAATCATCTATGCGCGGTAGAGGTACTTGTTCTTCACTGTCACTTTGTTCAATTGCCTATAATCAATACACATCCGCATGGAACCATCTTTCTTTTTAACAAACAACACCGGTGCACCCCACGGAGACACACTAGGGCGGATGAAACCCTTATCTAGAAGCTCCTGAAGCTGCTCTTTCAGTTCTTTCAACTCAGCCGGTGTCATCCGATAAGGAGGCATAGATATGGGCTGAGTGCCCGGCACCAAGTCAATCCCAAAATCAATATCCCTATCCGGCGGCATGCCCGGCAGGTCTGAGGGGAATACATCTAGAAAATCCCTCACAACAGGTACAGAATCAATGCTAGGAGACTCAGCTCCCACATATCTCTCACAAAAGCTAAGTACGATAGACACCCTTTTTCAACCATCTTCCGAGCTTTTAATAACAAAATAACACGGCTAGGGACGAAATCGGTCGAACCACGCCACTCGATCGAAAAATACCGGGAATGGCCAACGTAGCTGTCTTAGCATGACGGTCCAATATCGCATGATACGGAGACAACCAGAGTCCATACCCGATATAACATCAAAGTCCACCATCCCCAACAATAACAAACCTGCCTGGTCTCCAGACCCCCGATAGATATAACACGGGATCTATAGACATGATCCACGACAATCGTATCACCCACGGGGGTGGATACATGAACAGGTAAATCAAGACTACCACGAGTCGCACCCAGTGATGTGCAAAATAAGAGGACACGTAAGAATATGTGGACCCTGGATCAAATAGAACAGAGGCATCTATGTGACAGACAGAAATGATACCTGTAATCAGCTGCGTCGGAGGCAGCTGCATCACGCCTGTCGGGAAGTGCATAAAACCGTGCACGGCCTCCACCGGATCTCTCCTCGCCCATGGGGCGACCACGGAAGACCGACCTCCACCTCTGCTAGGTGCGAGATGGTGCTGAAGAGGAGGGCCGATCCCTCTCCTAGTCCCGCCCCTACGTAGTCGAGGGCATTGTCTCCTCGTGTGGCCAAACTCGCCACACTCATCAACATGCACCCGGTGCTGGAGAAGTAGGTGCTCCACTCTGGGATGGGAGGGCACTAAGTGATGAGCGACCCTGCTGAAACCCCTATCGACCACGACCGTAAGAACCTCCGCTCTGCTCCTGGGCGGCCCGAATGAGAAGGTCTAGATGAGCGACCTCGGCTCTGCTGGGAATGCCCTCTAGATGGAGCACCGCTGAAACTGCCAGAACCGCGAGGCCTCTTGGCCTCTCGCTCCTCTCTCTCTCGGCGACGATCCGCTTCAATGGAGCGTGCCATATCAGCAACCTGCTCGAACGATGATGACAGAACTCGCTCGCTGGTCATAAGAATACGGATAGAGTAGTTGAGGCCATTAATGAACCTCTTGATCCTCTCCCTATCGGTGGGGATCATCCATGTGGCATGCCTAGCCAGCGAGTGAATCTAAGCTCATGTCGGGTCACGGACATGTCGCCCGAATCGACCACTCGAAGCGGCGACGTAGGCTCGCTCGCGACGAGAGCGAGGTACATATTTCTCTAGAAAGAGAGTGAGAACTGCTGCCATGTGAGAGGTGATGCCCCAGCAAGCCTACGCCTCTCAAACTCCTCCCACCAATCAAATGCGGGACCGATGACCGAAATGTAGTAAATGAAACTCCGCCGGACTCGAGAATACTAGCCGTACGCGACATCTTCGACACACATCCAAGAAACCACGGGCATCCTCGCCCTCGACGCCACTGAAATGGGGTGGCTGAAGTCTACCGAATCTCTCGAGACGACGCTGCTCGTCATCGGGCATAACTTGAACCATATGCTCTGGAGCTGGAGCTGGTGCAGTCGGAGGAATAACCGGTGCAACCACCGAGCGATGACCGCCTCCGGTGTCTGAAGTCACCGAACAGCCGGGTCGGGTGTGCGAGCTGCAGGGGTCCGTTGACCACCCCCCGACTGAGATGTCGCTACGGTAGCGGTAGCCGAAACTACCGGAGCCAAACCGGAACACACCGATAATATCCGAGCAAGAGTCTCCCGAAGACGAGGAATAGCAATAGATATAGTCCGGCCACTGAGCCGGGGCTGCCGGAGCATCGACCATCTGGGGGCTGCTCTCGAACCGGTATAACGGGCGGGTCGGTGGCGCTCGCCTCGGCCGCCCTACCTCTACCTCAGCACGACCGGTGCCCACGGCCTCTAACAGGTGGCGATGGAGGTCGTCCACCTCGTCCCGATGCTCGCGTTCTCGCCATACGCGAGAGAATAGAATATAGAAGTTCGGTTCTCGGAACAACAAGATCGCACGACCGAGTTCAAGAAAAGTGAAGTTTTCCTAAAGGTTCGCGGCCTCCCGAGGATAAGTACAGGCGTCCCCGTACCGATCCACAAGACTCTACTAACCATCATCTAGATTTACCTGTGTGGCACCTCACCGCTTGTCACGACCCCAAATCCGGTCGTGATGGCGCCCGACACATTGCTAAGCCAGCCTGACCAATTAACATCAACAACGGAGCTAGAAGCTCTCTTTAACCCATTTAAGCATTTCAAAATATGAAACAATAGTAATACTTATACTAACGACGGGGAAACCAAGTCCCAAAATACCCCAACTCCCATAGACCAAGGGTCAAGAGTCATGAGCCTCTACTGAACATGAGTGTATAAAGGTTTACAAGATACCAAGTGCGGAAAGAAATGTCAATACAAAATCAAAAGACAGTAGGAGGGAATATCGGGTCCTGCGGACTCTGCAGCTACCTCGTATATCCCACAGATGTCGCCTCGCACAGCTACCGGATCACTACTGAGAGGTACCTGGATTTGCACACAAGGTGCAGGGAGTAAAATGAGTACTTCCAGACTCAGTGGTAATAAACAAGGGTAAGACAGCGCAGATAAGAAATCCGCAATAAAGCACTATGTAAAGCTATAATCGGCTACCCTGTCATAGAATCAATCTTCACTGTACCTGTACCAACAAATACCAATAAATAGCATAACAGCTAGCAGATGTAGCTAAATGCAATGCAATGCATGATATGACCGCTACGGCGCGTAGCCGACTCCAATTTTGGGTACCCGTGCTCACTGTGGGGGTTCAGACCCCGGAGGGGCTCCTACAGCCCAAGCACATCTCATAGAGATTTACTGCGGCGTACAGTCTGATCCAACATATATCTCGCTGCGGCGCGCAGCCCGATCCACTACTAGTCAGCTAATATGCAGATACAGCCTCGCAGGCTCAAAAGTAATTTTTGAAAACTCTTTTATCATTTTTCGGTTGGAAAATAGTAATATCAAGTTCCAGAGATTGGAATTAGCATAATAACAGAAATAGCTGCGGACTAGTAGTAAACTAGCATGTCTATATGATAAGACAATGATAACGATCCTCGCGGGATCCAATAACTGGCTCACAGCCCACAATATACTCAACCGTCCAAGAAGGAGGTTCAACGGCTCGAGAATAGCCAATAATACAGTATCAACAAGTCGGACTAATATATAGTCTCCGGTTCATGATCGACCCCGCACTCTCAAGAGTGTGCGTGTCTCGCCGCTATACAGCGTCACAAAGTGGTATACCGGGGTTTCGAACCCGCTGGTTATCACCCATATCTATTACTCACCTCAATACCGTGCGACGACTATTCCGCAATGCCGTTGCCACGAGAATCAAGCTCCGCACGCGTAGAATCTGATCCAATACAGTAGAAATACAACAAATTAGGCCAATGGGACTACACCCAATCAATACAACTCAATTTACATCAAAATTCCCAAAGTTGTCAAAACCCGACTTTCGGTACGCTTCTCGAAAAATTACAAAAGTCACATATTCGGAACCCTCGTCTCAATACGAGTCTAAGCATATCAATTTTACCAAATTCGGACTCCATTTGCCCATTCAAAACCTTGATTTTCTAAAGTTCAAGCCTAGGGCTAAATCCTCCATAAATTACCCCAAATTCCTCCATTTTTATGATATAATTGCATAATATTATCAATACTAATCATAGTTTAAGTCCATAGTTGATTACTTGATGATTTCCCTTGAATTTCTCTTCAAAATCGCCCAAATCGCCTCTAAAGCCGAGACCCAAATGTGTGAAATGTTCTGAAATTTTTCTAACTTCTGATACACTTAACTTACAGCGATTTTCGCTTCTGCGGAGAAATTTCCGCTCCTACGAGTCCGTATCCGCGACCAAAGGGTCGCGTCAACGATTCCAGGCCTAGCCGGCCAATTCCGCTTCTGCGAGAAAAGGACCGCTTATGCGCGTCCGCTTCCGCGATTAAACCTCCGCTTCTGCGAAGCCATCCGCTTCTGCGCACCAGAGTCCGCTCCTGCGGACTCGCCCAGGCGGTCAAGTGTCCGCTTCTGCGGACCTTCCCATTTTCTTCTCGTCCGCTTCTGTGATCACTGGCTCGCACCAGCGATGCCGCTTCAGCGGAAAATGTTCCGCTTCTGCGATGCCAAGCGCTCCTGCGCTCCTCAGTCCGCTTCTGCGGACTCGCCTCCGTGCCCACATTTCCGCAGGGGCGAAAATGACAGAACCAGAACTCTTCAACCTGCAATTTCCATGATTTTCTTCCGTTTATCCATCCGAAAACACCCCGAGGCCCCCGGGACCTCATCCAAACACACCAACACATCTTAACACCTTATTCGAACTTGCTCCAATCCTCAAAACACGTCTAATAACACCAAAACCCATAATTCACATCAAATTCAAGCCTAAATTCCTTAAAACATTCCGAATTACACATTCAATCAAAAACCCGACCAAACGACGTCCGAATGACCCGAAATTTTGCAGGCACATCCAAAATCACCTAACGGAGCTACTGCAACTGTCGGAATTCCATTCCGACCCCCGGATCAAAATCTCACCTACCGTTCGGATTTCGCCAAAATTCAACCTTAGCCAATTCAAGCCTATTTCTACACGGGCCTCCAAATTCAATTCCGATCGCTCCCCTAAGTCACAAATCACCTTCCGGAACTAACCGAATCATCAGAATCCGATTTCGAGCCCTCTAACCAAATAGTCAACTCCGGGTTGACTTTCCTTATTCAAGTTTCCTTCACAAAGGCTATATGCCTCATTTTCAATCCAATTCACTCCTAACTCACCCGATAGACTTTAACACTGATATAAAAGCATAAAACATACAATTTCAACATAACGGGGTGGTAATTCCCGTGACGACGGGCCGGGTCATCACAATGGCCAATGCCAGATTTCAAATCACTTTGTGGTCGGTGTGCCACACTATCCCATTTCTTATCATATAAGTGGTCGGCGCGCCACACGATCGCAATTCATAAATATATATATATATATATATATGGTCGGCGCGCCACACGATCCCAATTCATAAATATATATATTACCGGCATTTAACCAATAATTTCTGCATCGACAATATTTATAATTACCGGTTTGAACCAATAATTGATAATAATTCAACAATTTATCTCCGTTACCGGTGTGACACCAGTAACTCTTAATCAACAATTCATACACAACTAAATTCCTATTCCTTCAAACTAGGATAGAACAAACACTTACCTCGAAAGTTTACGAACAATTCAATCCGTGGAAATGCCTTTTCCTTTCAAATTCGGCTCCAATCCAATCGTATCTATACACAATTGATTTAATATCATCAATACTACTCGACAAACTAATTCATAAGGCCAATTTCAACTTTTACAACATTCTGTCCGGAATAGTGAATTTCGACCCCGGGCCCAGTTGGCCGGAACTTGGGGTTCGAACCAAAATCCGGTTACCCATCCCCCCACGAGTTCAAGTATATGATTTGTTTCAAAATCGGACCTTAATTCGAGGTCCAATTACCCAATTCATGAAAAACCCTATATTCTACCAAAAACAAGAAATTGTACCATTAAAACCTTTGATTTCTATTGAAAAACATGTTTAATGTTGTTAGGAATTGAAGGAATTAAGTAAAAAGTGACTTACAATTTCTTTGAAGAAGAGGGAATTCGTGAAAAATCGCTAATGGGTGTTTTTGGGTTGTGAAATTTGAAAAATGAAGCTGGAAATCGTGATTTACCGGTCTCTGTGTTCGCATTTGCGAACATGGGTTCGCAATTGCGAACCCCGACCAATTTCTGGAGTTTGAAAAATAGGCTAAGGATGGAAAGTTCGCATTTGCGAACTTTTGTTCGCATTTGCGAAGCCAAGGCAAATTCTGGGGAGTTCGCATTTGCGAACATTTGTTCGCATTTGCGAACAAGGCTGGATCAATGGCCTTCGCATTTGCGACATTTTTGTCGCATTTGCGAAGCTAGGCCTTTTACTGAAGGCCTCGCATTTGCGAGGTATTGTTCGCATTTGCGAACCCTTTCACTCTCCTGCCATCTTCGCATTTGCGAAGATTGGTTCGCAATTGCGAACCAAGGCCAGCCTAGGGACATCTCGCAATTGCGAGAAAGTCTTCGCAATTGCGAAGCCAACAGTTGGGTGAAAAACCAGCAGTGTTAAAAATTCAGAAATTGATCCAACGGTCCATCAAATCTTTACCCGAGCCCCCGGGCTCCAAACCAAACATGTACACAACATCAAAAACTCATTACAAACTTGTTCGTGCGATCACATCGCCAATATCACATCGTTTTCATCAAATCAAGCCTCAAGTTCATGATTTTCATACTTTTGGTTTTCAAAACTTTCAAACTTGGAACTCAAGGTCCAAAACATATCAAACGACATCCGAATGTCACCAAACTTTGCGGAAAGCACATATATAATATTTAAGACTTGTACCGGGCGTCGGAACCAAAATACGAGCCCGATACCAAGGTTAATTAATTCATTTTCCTTTAACAATTACATCAAAAACAATTTCACAGAAAAATTCATAACTTGGGCTCTAGGCCTCAGAATTCGACTCCGGACGCATGTCCAAGTCCCATATTTTCCTACGGACCTTTCGGGACCATCCAATCTCGGGTACGGGTCCGTTTACCAAAAATGTTGACCGAAGTCAACCATATTAATATTAATATTATTTTTATCCAAATTTCTCATAGAATTCATATTTTCTATCACAAAAACTTTCCGGCCACATGCCCGGATCGTGCACGTAAATCGAGGCGACATAGAATGAGGTTTTCAAGGCCTCAGAAGCTCGAAATGATTAATAAAATAAGTGATGACCCTTTGGGTTGTCACATTCTCCACCTCTAAAACAACTGTTCGTCCTCGAACGAACAAAAGAAAGAAGTACCTGAGTCAAGGAATAGATGAGGATATCGGCTCCGCATGTCGGACTCGGACTCCCAGGTCGATGCCTTAGGAGGCTGACCCCTCCACTGAACTCGCACAGAAGGAAAACTCTTCGACCTCAACTGTGGAACCTGCCGATCTAGGATAGCTACCGGCTCCTCCTCATAGGACAGATCTTTGTCCAATTGGACAGTGCTGAAATCTAACACGTGCGATGGATCGCCGTGATATTTTTGAAGCATGGACACATGAAACACTGGATGTACAGCTGATAAGCTAGGTGGCAAGGCAAGTTTATATGCTACCTCTCCCACACGATCAAGAATCTCGAATGGTCCAATAAACCTAGGGCTAAGTTTGCCCTTCTTTCCAAATCTCATCACGCCTTTCATAGGCGATACTCGGAGCAATACTCGCTCCCCTACCATGAAAGCTATATCTCTAACCTTGCGATCTGCATAGCTCTTTTGCCTAGACTGAGCTGTGCGAAGCCTTTCTTGAATAATCTTGACTTTATCTAAGGCCTCCCGAACTAAATCCGTGCCCAATAACCGAGCTTCTCCGGTTCAAACCATCCAACCGGAGAACGACATCGCCTACCATACAATGCTTCATAAGGAGCCATCTGGATGCTCGATTGATAACTATTATTATAAGCAAACTCTGCCAACGGCAGGAATTGATCCCACGAACCTCCAAAATCAATAACACACGCCGTAGCATATCTTCCAGTATCTGAATAGTCCTCTCGGACTGACCATCCGTCTAGGGATGAAAGGCTGTACTTAGCTGAACTTGCGTGCCCAACTCTCGCTGAACCGCATTCCAGAAATGTGAGGTAAACTGTGCACCTCGGTCCGAAATAATAGAGATTGGCACGCCATGAAGGCGAACGATCTCCCTGATATAAATCTCGGCTAACCTCTCGGATGAATAGGTAGTGGCAATAGGAACAAAATGAGTTGACTTGGTCAGCCTATCAACAATCACCCAAACAACATCAAACTTCTTCCGAGTCTTCGGAAGTCCCGAAATGAAATCCATCGTGATTCGCTCTCACTTCCATTCAGGAAGTTCAATTCTCTGAAATAAACCGCCAGGTCTCTGATGTTCATACTTAACCTGCTGACAATTAAGGCACCGTGCCACATATGCCACAATATCCTTTTTCATTCTGCGCCACCAATAATGTTGACGCAAATCTCGATACATTTTCTCTGCGCCTGGATGAATAGAATACCGCGAACTGTGAGCTTCTTCTAGAATCAATTCTCTAAGCCCATCAACATTTGGCACACAAATGCGCCCTTGCATCCTTAGGATCCCATCAGCACCTAAAGTGACCTGTTTAGCACCTCCTCGCTGCACCGTATCTCTAAGGTCACATAAATAAGAATCATAATATTGTTGATCGCGGATACGCTCCAATAATGAAGAGCGAGCGATCGTGCAAGCTAGTACTCGACTAGGCTCGGAAATATTCAACCTCACAAATCGGTTGGCCAATGACTAAACATCCAAAGCAAGTGGTCTCTGATTGACTGGAATATAAGCAAGGCTACCCATACTGGCCGACTTCCTACTCAAAGCGTCGGCCACCACGTTTGCTTTTCCCGGATGATATAAAATGGTGATGTCATAATCTTTTAGCAATTCTAGCCACCTTCTCTGCCTCGAATTCAACTCTTTTTGCTTAAACAAATACTGAAGACTCTTATGATCGGTGTATACTTCACATGCCACGCCATACAAATAATGCCTCGAGATCTTCAATGTGTGAATAATCGCCGCCAATTCAAGATCATGCACTGGATAGTTCTTTTCATGAATCTTCAACTGCCTCGAAGCATAGGCAATAACCTTGCCATCCTGCATTAACACTGCACCAAGCCCAATACGGGAAGCATCATAATAAATAGTATAAGGTCTCGTACCTGTGGGTAAAACCAATACCGGTGCTATGGTCAGGGCTGTCTTGAGCTTTTGAAAGCTCGCCTCACATTCATCGGACCATTCAAATTGAACACCTTTCTGGGTCAATCTGGTCAGTGGGGTTGCAATAGATGAAAATCCCTCTACGAATCGGCGATAATAACCCGCTAATCCCAAGAAACTTCGAATATCTGTGGTTGATGTCGGTCTAGGCCAGTTCTTGACTGCCTCAATCTTCTTCGGATCAACCCTGAATACCTGCTGCCGTCACAATATGACCTAGGAATGCAACCGAACTTAGCCAAAATTCACACTTTGAAAATTTTGCATATAGTTGGCTATCTCTCAGAGTCTGCAAGGCCACTCTGAGATGTTGCGCATGCTCTTCCTAACTGCGGGAATATATTAATATGTCATCAATGAAGACTATTACAAACAAGTCTAAATAAGGTCGGAACACCCGATTCATCAATTCCATAAAAGTTGCTGGGGCATTTGTCAACCCAAAAGACATGACCAGAAATTCATAATGTCCATACCGAGTGTGGAACGCTGTCTTAGGGACATCAGATGCCCTAATCTTCAGCTGATGATAGCCAGATCTCAAATCTATCTTTGAAAATACCTTGGCACCCTGAAGTTGGTCAAATAAATCATCAATTCGCGGAAGTGGATATTTATTTTTGATAGTCACCTTGTTTAACTGTCGATAGTCAATGCATATTCTCATCGAACCATCTTTCTTCTTTACAAATAATACAGGTGCACCCCACGGCGAAACACTGGGCCTAATGAAACCCTTTTCAAGTAAATCCTGCAACTATTCCTTCAATTCTTTTAACTCTGGTGGAGCCATACGGTATGGGGGAATGGAAATGGGCTGAGTGCCTGGAGCCAAGTCAATGCAAAAATCAATGTCCCTATCGGGCAGCATACCTAGCAAGTCTGAAGGAAATACTTCAGGAAATTCGCGAACCACAAGAATAGAGTCAATAGAAGGAACCTCAGCACTGGAATCACAGACATAGGCCAAATAAGCCAAGCATCCCTTTCCAACCATACGATGAGCCTTAATATAAGAAATAATATTGTGACTAGTATGACCTGAAATTCCTTTCCACTCTATACGAGGCAAATTCGGCAGAGCTAAAGTCACAATCTTGGCATAGCAATCTAAAATAGCATGATATGGAGATAGCCGGTCCATGCCTAATATAATATCAAAGTCTACCATATTTAGGAGCAATAAATCAGCACGGGTCTCGAGACCCTCAATTACTATAATACATGACCGATGAACTCGATCAACCACAATAGAATCGCCTACTGGTGTAGACACATGAACAGGAACACCCAGTGCATCACTAGGCTGAATCAAGTACGGTGCAAAATAGGAGGATACGTACGAATATGTAGACCCAGGGTCAAATAATGCTGATGCCTTTCTATCACAAACCAAAATAATACCTGTAATGACGGCATCAGAAGACTCAGCCTCTGGTCCGGCGGGAAGTGCATAACATCGGGGCTGTGCCCCACCACCCTGAGCAGTATCTCTAGGACGATCAGCTGCTGGCTGGTCTCTACCTCTATCAGTCTGAGCTCCACCTCTATGGCCTCTACCTCCACCTCTATGTCCTCTACCTCCGCTTCTAGCTGGCTGGGCAGGATGTGGGGGAACTGGGGCCTGAACTATGGCACGAGAACCCTGCTGCTGAGATCTGTCAAAAGCTCGAGGGCAATACTTTGCAATGTGCCTAAGATCACCACACGTAAAACAAGCCCTCGGCTGCTGAAAATAGAGAAGTGGTGGTGCACTGATAGGCTGCTGATCAAAGTAGCGTGGCTGAGAATTACGATCACCAGAAGCATCATGAGAAACCTGAAGAGCTGACTGATAAGGCCTAGGAAGATAGCCTCTATCATGAGAATCTCTACCTTCCGACGAGGTACCACTGAATCTACCCGAATTACGGGGCCTCTTATCTGATCCACGACCTTCTCCCTGTGACAGAGCCATCTCGATCCGGTGGGCTGCATTAGCCGCCTCCTGAAAAGTGATTTCAGTTCCTGCCCCCAAAGCCATCTATAATCGAATTGGCTGACTCAAGCCGTCAATAAACCTTCTCGCCCTTTCCCGATCTGTGGGAAGTATGATAATAGCATGACGAGCCAGGTCCATGAACCTAGTCTCGTACTGTGTGACAGACATAGAACCCTGATGAAGACGCTCAAATTGCTTGCGCAGAGCCTCCCGCTGAGTTGCTGGAAGGAACTTTTCCAAGAACAATTCTGCAAATTGCCCCCAAGTCAAAGAAGATGATCTCGCTGGCCTGGATAGACAATAATCCCTCCACCAAGTCTTGGCAGAACCAGATAATCAAAAAGTAGCAAAGTCCACACCATTAGTCTCCACAATGCCCATAGTACGGAGAACCTCGTGGCAGCTATATAGGAAATCCTGTGGATCCTCTGAAGGAGTGCCACTGAATGTGGTAGTGAACAACTTGGTAAACCTGTCAAATCTCCATAACGCGTCAGCGGACATAGCTGCACCATCATTAGACGGAATCACAATAACAGGCTGAGCTGCCTCAACTGGCTGAATCACAGGAACTTGAGCCTGGGGAATTACTGGCTCCGGAGTGCGCGTAGCAGGAGTCTGATTACCTCCTCCAGCCTGAGAAGTGGCTGGTGCTACTGGTAATAAACCTGCTCTGGTGATATTGTCCATAAAACCTGTTATCCGGACCAAAGCATCCTGAAGATCCAGTGAAAACATAACCCCTCCTGGGACCTGAGCTGGGCCTACTGGAGCTGCTGGAACTGGAACCTCCTCCTCGATATGAACCTGAGGTTCTGTCACTTGTGCTACTGCTCGGGGCTGAGCTCTGCCCCTACCTTGGCCTTTAGGACGACCTCGACCTCCGCCTCTGCCCCTAGCGGGAGCTGCCGCTGCTGGGACCTCGGGCTGCTGGTCGGTAGATGAGGATGCACGTGTTCTTACCATCAGTGGAAGAACAGAGTAGAAATTCAATTAACATTTGAAAGATCAAGTCGCACGACTGGAAAGAATAAAGGGAAAATTTTCCTAACTCTGTAGCCTCTGGGATAAATACAGACGTCTCCGTACCGATCCCTTCAGACTCTACTAAGGTTGTTCGTGAGTTGTGAGACCTATTCAACCTAGTGCTCTGATACTAACTTGTCACGACCCGGATTTCCCACCATCGGGAGTCATGATGGCGCCTACTAGTAGAAGCTAGGCAAGCCAAATATTACTTACATTTCCATTAGTTACCAAACTCTTATTAAGACTTTAAAATTAAGAACATATAAATTACAGTGGAATAATTAAACTTAGCGGAAGACTTAGTCAATCTTATCAAATATGATAAAGAAACCCAAACATGGTACACTACCCAAGATTGGTGTCACAATACTCACGAACTTCTAAGAATAATACACACAATTGTCTGAAAGAAATATAAGTTGTTTATCTCGAATACATGAGATAACAGAATGAAATACATAGATTGAAAGGTGAGGGGGGAATTTGATTTTTAACACAAAGTTGGGGAGGGTAAATGATTTTCACCCATTTTCATTGTTTCACTAATAAATTACTAGTATTTTTTTTCTAAGTGAAATTCATGTTCAAATTTATGTTATTATTTTCAACTTCATTCAAATTTTTCTCAAACAAATATATTCTAATGGTCCCTGGCCTATCCCAGCGAAATAGTGACGAGACTAAGGCCAGTCACCCACATAAACCTGTACAGTTGTAATATATATACATATACAAAACATTTATAAGGAAAGACTATGCTCTGAAATAACAGTCAATAACTCATAATATCCAGAGTAATCTAGTCAACAGAATAAATCTTACTTTCATATCTCAATTTCTTTTTCATTTCATATCTCGTGGTAGGCGTACCACCCGCTCCCATCTGTAATAGTAAGTTATATCTTGTGGTAGGCGTACCACCCGCTCCCAAATATATCAATAGGCTACCGGCAACTATGGCCAATGCCAGATTTCAAATCACTTTGTAGTCGGCATGCCACACTATCCCATTTCTTATCGTATAAGTGGTCGGCGCGCCACACGATCCCAATATATATATATATATATATATATATATATATATATATATATATATATATATATATATATATATATATATATATATATTTGTGGTCTGCGTGCCACACGATCCCATGTCTAATCATATAAGTGGTCGGCGCGCCACACGATCCCAATTCGTAAATATATATATATATTACCGACATTTAACCAATAATTGATAATAATTCAACAATTTATCTCCGTTACCGGTGTGACACTAGTAACTCTTAATCAACAATTCATACACAACTAAATTCCTATTCCTTCAAACTAGGATAGAACAAACACTTACCTCGAAAGTTTACGAACAATTCAATCCATAGAAATGCCTTTTCCTTTCAAATTCGGCTCCAATCCAATCGTATCTATACACAATTGATTTAATATCATCAATACTACTCAACAAACTAATTCATAAGGCCAATTTCAACTTTTACACATTCTGCCCGGATTAGTGAATTTCGACCCCGGGCCCACATGGTCGGAACTCGGGGTTCGGACCAAAATCCGGTTACCCATCCCCCACAAGTTCAAGTATATGATTTGTTTCAAAATCGGACCTCAATTCGAGGTCCAATTACCCAATTCATGAAAAACCCTATATTCTACCAAAAATAAGAAATTGTACCATGAAAACCTTTGATTTCTATTGAAAAACATGTTTAATGTTGTTAGGAATTGAAGGAATTAGGTAAAAAGTGACTTACAATTGCTTTGAAGAAGAGGGAGTTCGTGAAAAATCGCTAATGGGTGTTTTTGGGTTGTGAAATGTGAAAAATGAAGCTGGAAATCGTGATTTACAGGTCTCTGTGTTCGCATTTGCGAACATGGGTTCGCAATTGCGAACCCCGACCAATTTCTGGAGTTTGAAAAATAGGCTAAGGATGGAAAGTTCGCATTTGCGAACTTTTGTTCGCATTTGCGAAGCCAAGGCAAATTCTGGGGAGTTCGCATTTGCGAACATTTGTTCGCATTAGCGAACAAGGCTGGATCAATGGCCTTCGCATTTGCGACATTTTTGTCGCATTTGCGAAGCTAGGCCTTTTACTGAAGGCCTCGCATTTGCGAGGTATTGTTCGCATTTGCGAACCCTTTCACTCCTCTGCCATCTTCGCATTTGCGAAGATTGGTTCGCAATTGCGAACCAAGGCCAGCCTAGGGACATCTCGCAATTGCGAGAAAGTGTTCGCAATTGCGAAGCCAACAGTTGGGCGAAAAACCAGCAGTGTTAAAAATTCAGAAATTGATCCAACGGTCCATCAAATCTTTACCCGAGCCCCCGGGCTCCAAACCAAACATGTACACAACATCAAAAACTCATTACAAACTTGTTCGTGCGATCACATCGCCAATATCACATCGTTTTCATCAAATCAAGCCTCAAGTTCATGATTTTCATACTTTTGGTTTTCAAAATTTTCAAACTTGGAACTCAAGGTCCAAAACATATCAAACGACATCCGAATGTCACCAAACTTTGCAGAAAGCACATATATAATATTTAAGACTTTTACCGGGCGTCGGAACCAAAATATGAGCCCGATACCAAGGTCAATTAATTCATTTTCCTTTAACAATTACATCAAAAACAATTTCACAGAAAAATTCATAACTTGGGCTCTAGGCCTCAGAATTCGACTCCGGACACATGTCCAAGTCCCATATTTTCCTACGGACCTTTCGGGACCATCCAATCTCGGGTCCGGGTCCGTTTACCAAAAATGTTGACCGAAGTCAACCATATCAATATTAATATTATTTTTCTCCAAATTTCTCATAGAATTCATATTTTCTATCACAAAAACTTTCCGTCCACATGCCCGGATCGTACACGTAAATCGAGGCGACATAGAATGAGGTTTTCAAGGCCTCATAAGCTCGAAATGATTAATAAAATAAGTGATGACCCTTTGGGTCGTCACAATTTGAGAGATTGAAGGCGAAAGGACTTTTACAGCCAAGGAAAGGATGGATCCCGAAAAATCTTCCTCCAGATTTTGATTGGACTAAAACTTGTGTGTACCATTCATATATTCAAGGCCATGACACAGAAGACTGCCCAGCACTTAAGCATAAGATTCAAAACATGATTGAAAGCAACAAGATAATGGTACAACAAGAGCAACCATGCAACAACTACGACCCTTCAGTTGCTAATACCATCGTGGTTGAAGGCGATCTTTCAAATTTGGTACCAAGACCTCTGAAGAGAAAGCGTGAAGCAAAATAAGATGATTGACTAAAGCTTTTCATCACTGCTATTTTGCCCGCCCATTCATGATTACTCTGTTTCATGTACTTCTGTTAAACTTTTGTATAAACTACGTTTTGACCTAATTCTCGTTTAAGAGGGGATACGTAGGCAGCCCTATGGGTTCGGTCTCATCATAATAAAATTCTATTTACCCCAAAAGCCATAACCGGGGCAGATTTTGCAGAAGGATCCTCATCATTCGGCGATGCAGAAAAATAAAATCTCGAGCTACATATTCATTATAAGCACAACAGCAAATTCCAGAATGCCATGGAAAGAAGTTGCAGATTCAAAGCCAAACTTTTACGTTCAATGCAAGGTAACCACTTTATTTTGTACTAACGAATTTTCTTTGAGTAATGCAGGGGAATATTTTAGTTATTCTTGAGCGTTATATGCTATTACAAAGCTCAGCATCAAGTCAAAAGTCGCAAAGTTCATGCAAAGCAAAGGATAAAGCCAACATTGCACCAGGAATATTCACTACTACAACGGCATTTCTGCATCACACCATTTGCTATTACAAAATCATTGCACCAAGCTCTCTGCATTGCACCATCAATATATGTTGCTTTGAAGTAACCATGTCAAGCTCTTCGCATTACACCAACCTGGTAATTTTCAATCAAGCATCGCATTTAGGCTTGTCCGCCTTTAATAGGACACTTAGGCTGGTCCGCCTTTAATTGGACGTCTAAGCGCATTTTGTCTTTAATTAAATATTTAGGCTTATCCGCCTTTAATTGGATATTTATGCAGTTTTCTTTCTTTAATTAAATAATTAGGCTTGTCCGCCTTTAATAGGACATTTTGGCTCGTCCGCCTTTAATTGGACGTCTAAGCACATTTTACCTTTAATTAAACATTTATACACATTTATCTTTAATTAAACACTTAGGCTCGCCCGCCTTTAATAGGACATTTAGACACATTTTGCCTTTAATTAAATATTTAGGCCTATCCGCCTTTAATTGGACGTCTAAGCACATTTTACCTTTAATTAAACATTTATACACATTTATCTTTAATTAAACACTTAGGCTCGCCCGCCTTTAATAGGACATTTAGACATATTTTTCCTTTAATTAAATATTTAGGCTTATCCGCCTTTAATTGGATTTTTAAGCACGCTTGCATTTAATATGACATTTAGGCTTGTCCTCCTTTAATAGGACATTTATGCATTAAATATTTAGGTGTGTCCATATTCCATAGGACATTTATGCATTAAAATTTGGGCTTATCCTCCTTTAATTGGATATTTAGGCTCGTCCGCCTTTAATTGGACATTTTAGGCACATTTTATCTTTAATTAAATATTTAGGCTTGTGCGCCTTCAATATGACGTTTATGCATTAATATTTAGGCTTATCCACCTTTAGCTGAATATTTAAGCACGCTCGCCCTTATGATATTTTAGGCTTATCCGCCTTAAATAAAATATTTAGGCTTATCCGCCTTTAATTGGATATTTATGCAGATTTTTTATCTTTAATTAAATATTTAGGCTTGTCCGCCTTTAATAGGACACTTAGGTTGGTCCGCCTTTAATTGGACGTTTAGGCACATTTTGCCTTTAATTAAATATTTAGGCTTATCCGCCTTTAATTGGATTTTTAAGCATGTTTAAAATGATATTTAGGCTAGTCCGCCTTCAATAAGACATTTAAGCTTTAAAATTTAGGTTTATCCGCATTATTGAATATTTAAGCATGCACGCCTCTATAGCATTTAAGATGTTTGTTCGCCTTCAAATGGAACACTTAGGCTCGTCCGCCTTTAATAGGACGTTTAGGCATATTTTGCCTTTAATTAAAATTAGGCTTATCCGCCTTCAATTGGCTATTTAGGCTCGTCCAACTTTAATAGGACGTTTAGGCACATTTTATCTTTAATTAAATATTTAGGCTTGTCCGCCTTTAATAGGACATTTATGCATTAAATTTTAGGTTTATCCGCCTTTAATCGGATATTTGAGCATGCTTGCCTTTATGATATTTAGGCTTGTCCGCCTTTAGTAGGACATTTAGGCTCGTCCGCCTTTAATAGGACGTTTAGGCACATTTTACCTTTAATTAAATATTTAGGCTTATCCGCCTTTAATTGGATATTTTTGCACATTTATCTTTAAATTAAATATCTTAGGCTCGTCCGCCTTTAATAGGACGTTTAGGCACATTTTACCTTTAATTAAATATTTAGGCTTATCCGTCTTTAATTGGATATTTTTGCCCATTTATCTTTAAATTAAATATCTTAGGCTCGTCCTGCCTTAAATAGGACGTTTAGGCACAGTTTGCCTTTAATAGGATATTTACGCTTATCCGCCTTTAATTGGATTTTAAGGCATGTTTGCCTATTAATTTAGGTTTGTCCACCTTTAACAGGACATTTATGCGTTAAAATTTTGGCTTAGCCGCCTTTAATTGGAGTTTTAAGCATGTTTGCCTTAATATGTTGTTTAGGCTTATCCACCTTAATAGGACAGTTATGCCCATTTATCTTTAATTAAATATTTTGGCTCATCTGCCTTAAATAAGATATCTACGTTTATCCATCTTTAATTTGATTTTAAGCAAATTTGTGTTTTAATATTATACTTAGGCTTGTCCGCCTTCAATAGGATACATTAGCACATATTCACATGGTTTTCATTCATTTATTTCGACCTAGATGGTCATGTTGTTAATGTCAATACTAAAATGCATCATTATCATAAATCATTGCAAAGCGCATTTATATATTGCATGTTATTGTTGAAAATCATCATTGTCATAAAGCTACATTTTTATCAAATTATTTTGGTCAACTAGGCCGCATTGTATAAGTAAACACCCAAAAGGTGTTATTTTTATAATATTACTTTACAGCACGTTGCATTTCAATATCCACTCTATTGACGAATTGTCACGACCCCAAATCCGGTCGTGATGGCGCCCAGCACATTGCTAAGCCAGCCTGACCAATCAATAACAAGAACGGAGTTAGAAGCTCGTTTTATCCCATTTAAGCATATCAAATCACGAAGCAACAGCGATACATATAACAAAAATGGGGAACCAAGTCCCAAAATGTACCAACTCCCATAGACCGAAGGGTCGAGAGTCATGAGCCTCTAATGAACATAAGTGTATAAAGGTTTACAAGATACCAAGTGCGGAAAGAAAAGTCAATACGAGAATCAAAAGACGGTAAGAAGGAATATCGGGTCCGGCGGACTCTGCGGCCTACCTCGAATATCCTACGGATGTCGCCTCGCACGCCTCTCGGATCACCTCTTGCAACTGTGCACAAGGTGCGAGGAGTAAAATGAGTACTGCGCCAGACTCGGTGGTAATAAACGAGGGTAAGACAGTGTGCGGATAAGAAATCCGCAATAAAGCACTATGTAAAGTCGTAATCAAATACCCTGTCACAGAATCAATATCAACCGTACTTGTACCAACAAGTACAATAGTATAACAGCTAGGAGATGTAGCTAAATGTAATGCAATGCATGATATGACCGCTACGGTGCGTAGCTCGATCCAATTTGGGTACCCGTGCTCACTTGTGGGGGTTCGGACTCGGAGGGGCTCCTACAGCCCAAGCACAATATCACTGCGGCGTGCAGTCCGATCCAACATATATACCGACGCGGCGCGCAGCCCGATCCACTACCAGTCAGCTAATATGCAAATACAGCCTCGCAGGCTCAGAAGTAGATTTGAAAACATCTTTTATCATTTTTCAGTTGAAAACAGTAATATCAAGTTCCAGAGATTGGAAATAGCATGATAACAGAGGTAGCTACGGACTGGTAGTAACTAACATTTCAATATGATAAGACAATGATAACGATCCTCGCGGGATCCAATAACTGGCTCACAGCCAACAAGTATACTCAATCGTCCAAGAAGGAGGTTCAACGGCTCAAGAGTAGCCAATATCACAATATAATATGCAACCATCCGAGAAGGAGGTTTGACGGCTCAAGAATAGCCTAATATTATAACACGGTATCAACAAGTCAGATTAAGCCATAGTCCCCAATCACAATCGACCCCGCACTCACAAGAGAGTACGTGTCTCGCCGCTATACAGCGTCACAAAGTGGTATACCGGGGTTTCGAACCCGCTGGTCATCACCCACATCTATTACTCACCTCAATACAGCTCGACGACTAGTCCGTGATGCCCTTTCCACGAGAATCAAGCTCTTCACATGTAGAATCTGATCAAATACAGTATAAATACAACAAATTAGGCCAATGGGACGATACTCAATCAATACAACTCAATTTACATCAAAATTCCCAAAGTTGTCAAAACCCGACTTTCAGTATGCTTATCGAAAAATTACAAAAGTCACATATTCGGAATCCTCATCCCGATACGAGTCTAGGCATATAAAATTTACCAAAATCGGACTCCATTTGCCCACTCAAATCAGTATTTGTCTTTAATTTAGGCCTAGGGCTCAAACCCACCTTTAATCTTCCATTTACGGGGATTTAACCAAGGATTTCATGTTAAAATGATGTAATTAAGCCACAAAACTTACCTCCAACGAAACCCCGATGATTTCCCAGCAATCTCCCGTCAATTTCTTCTCTTGGAACTCAAAAATGGAGGTTTTGGGTATTAAACCCGCGACCGGTTCTGTTCTGAACTTAAACTCACTGCCAGTCAAAACTCTTCATCGCGTTCGCGATGCCTCTCACGCGTCCACGACGCTCTGCCCAAAATAACCTTTGCGAACGCGACATGCCATACGCGTTCGTGATACACATTTTCTTCAGCCATCCGGAGATCCTTCTACACGAACGCGGCCACGATCCACGCGAACGCGATGCCTAATGACTTCCCTCTACGCGAACGCGACTTCACCCACGTATTCGCGATGCTTCACAGCCTTTCTAATACGCGAATGCAATACCTCCCTCGCGAACACGATGCATGCTGAACCTGGCCTACGCGAACGCGGGCCTTGCCCTCGCGAACGCGAAGGCTAAATCACTGCCCAGTGATCTGCAATTTACAGCAGACCCTTTCTTGTTTCAAAGTGCCGGATGATGGTCCGGATTCACCCCGAGGCCCCCGGGACCCCAACGAAAACCACCAACATACCCCAAAACACAATGCGAACTTGTTCCAATCATAAAAATACCATCCTAAACATCAAAATCACCAATTACACACGGATTCAAGCCTAAGTTTCTTCAAAACTTCCGAATTACACATTCCATTAAAAACCCGATCAAACGACGTCCGAATGAACTGAAATTTTGCAGGCACATCCAAAATCACCTAACGGAGCTACTGCAACTGTCAGAATTCCATTCCGACCCCCGGATCAAAATCTCACCTACCGTTCGGATTTCGCCAAAATTCAACCTTAGCCAATTCAAGCCTATTTCTACGCCGGACCTCCAAATTCAATTCCGATCGCTCCCCTAAGTCACAAATCACCTCCCGGAACTAACCGAATCATCAGAATCCGATTCCGAGCCCTCTAACCAAATAGTCAACTCCGGGTTGACTTTCCTTATTCAAGTTTCCTTCAAAAAGGCTATATGCCTCATTTTCAATCCAATTCACTCCTAACTCACCCGATAGACTCTAACACCGATATAAAACCATAAAATATGAAATTACAACATAACGGGGTGGAATTCCCGTGACGATGAGCCGGTTCGTCACACGAATTTTCTTGGCATGTTAAGCTTTGCAGGAATCATAGTGCGACATGGAGATCAAGCCAAGTTATCGCAAATTATATTTGAAACTCATAATTTTCTTTGAGTGCAGGATTTACTAATAATAAACTTCACCATGAAAATTTTCAAATTATTGGCACCGTTCCTTGAAAATTTTCTTCTGTACCGCATCAAGCTCTCCGCACAATGGATATTCGCTACTGCACCAAGCTATTTGCATCACATCCTGAATATTGTTATTACAATTATGGCACCGGATCAAGCTTTATACCATATCAAGCTCTTTGCACCACATCATATCAATCTTGGTAATTAAAAATCAAGCTCTACATGTCCACCTTCAAATAGGACATGTCAGGTATATCGGGTCTATCCGCCCTCAAATAGGATATTAAAGTTAATCCTTCCTAAAAAGGATATTTTATTTACTTTGACCCGAGTGGTCTCACTTTCATAAGCAATGCTGAAACCTATTTTTCATAATTCATTGCCAAACACATTTATTTTCGTAAGCTAAATTTTGAAATGGTATTATCGGTCATGAAATATGTCACCATAAAATTATTTTTATATGTTTGCACAATAAATTTGCTTTTTCTTATGAATTAACACCTAATATTATTTTTTAAAAGATTACTTTTATGGCATATTGCATCTTATTTCCTAACGAGCGTTTTTAGCATTGTTAAGCTTTGCAGGAAATATAGCGCAACGTGGAAGTATATCTTAGTAGTGAACTGGGGCAGTTTGTTGGAGAGGAATACCAAACTCTCCAACAAAGATCAAGGATCTACTTCGAACTCCACTCAAAATTCCTAACCGAATCCTTATTTCAAATATCCTTCTTTCAATCATGGTACCCAGTGTCTCTATAATTCAACACTGGGGCAGCATTTTAAGATTTGCATCAATAGTTGAGTCCTACCCCGGATACCATAAGTCTTGAACTACATATGGCCTGATTCTCGTGAAACCCGAGATATGTAGGAAACTCGAAACCGGAGTTCGGCCGCAATATATTTATTTATTTATTTTACGTCCCCTTTCTCCCATTTCAATCTTGATGGTCGGGACAAAATTGGCTACTATGTCAATTTCTTTGCCCAAAGACTCTTTCATCATCTTCGGTCAAAGAGGGGCAGCTGTTGACATCCAATTTTGTCCCTTCCTTTCTTCGAAACTATTTCTTTAAGCTTCTAATATCACTAATAATATAAGAATAATTATTTTACTATTTTTAACACAAACTAGACCTAATATCACTATTATTAGTATTATTAATGTTATTGGTATAATTGTTATTATTATCAAAAATTACCTTTTGCGAGAAACATAATGTCTTTATTATTAAATAAAGTAGTAATATTAATTCAATTTTAGATTTTATAAATATAAGCACTTTGAAGACTAGCACATACTCAACGAATAAGTGTACTAATTAGTATATAATTGCTAGCAACTATTTTACTTATTCAAAGGCTACAGATTATGTTGAGTATTTTATTTACTCAATTAGTACAAATAGATAGTATTATATATTACTACATAATGTGACTATTAAGATAATATGTCCAAATTATAAGCTCAAAAGAAATTAAATGAAGAAGGGAATAAAACCAAATCTTACGAGATTTGACCCAACTTAAGTTGGCCATTCAGCTTATTTTGCTGGCCTAAAAATCCCGTAAAACAACCCAAATAAGTGAAGCCCAACCAGAAATGCCTTATTTGATTTCAGCCCAAGACAACTAGGTTTAGTTTGTGTGGTTTTCCTTTCTCCTAGGCAAGAAGCGCCTCTCATGTCCCTCTCAGCGCCTCTCTCTCTCTCTTGTTTCCATGCACCATTTTTGCCAATTTCCAGCTTTATGAAACTTGAACAGAAGATGCTTACTCCATTTTTGTGCAAGCTTTATTTCAACAAGATAAAAAAACATAAAAATAGTATAGAGATTCAATCTTTAGTTATAAAATCCCTTCAACTTCTTACTTCTTCACATTTTCTGACCAAAATCACGTAAGATCCAAGCCCTCCAACGTTTAGATTTGAAAACTTCTTTTGAAATTTGAACTCAAAATCTGCCCGCCTATAGAACCCTAGTCATTTTATCTTGGCTTATAAATACATATTTAATTCTTCATCTGGGGGGTATGGAGACACAGTCATACACGGCCACATACGACTCATTTGCTACAGCGTCTTTTCTTAAAATATTTTTGTCTCTATTGACTTTAATCATTGAGTGATTCGAGTTCGCTCATTTTAGTTCAAATCTTTTCATGACAAGAGAGTAGATTCGAAACCGATGTCCCAAGTTCACTGCCCAGAAATAGGTAATATTCATCCTCAGCTATTTTATTTATGTGACAATATGGTGTATTGATATTTGAAAATCATGTCTTTAGTCGCTTGTGTATGATTCAGTAAATTCTGGTGCTAATGTAATGTGATAAAAGTTACCTTTTAGAATCCTTCTATTAGGATTTGTCTAGTTGGACTTCATGATTAAATTGCATAACTAGCTACTGTTTTTAAATGATATTGATACCATGTGAGTAAAACTAGGCCTTAAGATAATTATCCTTACGAATCTGCTAGTAAATCGTGAACAGAAAGTTGCATCCTCTTGATAAGTTTAGGTGTTTTACTCTTGAAGTTTCGTGTGTAAGTATAGTTCAAATAAAAAGTACTTTTTTATTTAGTGTGTATCACCACTCTAGTTATGCAGGGATTGTGATTCATGATTCTAGTGTTCTTCTGTTTATGCCTATCGACCATATTTTAGGACTTACTCATATATAAGTTCATATTCTTTAGGATAGCTTTGTTAAGACATATCCTGTTTGTCAGTATTTTAAGTACTTAAGTTCTATCATTGATTGAAGTTTAATTATAAGCCATTTACTATAATTATGTTCTTAGATTTTCTCTAATCCCATTAAGGGTGTGTTATTGTCATCTTTGAATAAATATTAAAAGTTAGGATCTTGTTTTTTAATTTTCAATATGTTGTTCATTAGGTATTAGACTAAGGATCTCATTTGGTGGATTGAAAATCTCATAAGAAAAATCTTGTTGGCTGTTAAAGATTAAGATAATCGTATATATCATCTATTTCATGTGCTACATCATTAAGCCATGTGTGTTATTGTACTTCAAGGATTTACACACCATGCTCATAGGACTTTAACAATCTTGTTAAAGAGACTTTAACTAATAAAAAGAAAAAAAAAAGAACTTACTATGCTCCAATATGAGACACTGGTATATGTTTTCATGTCACACTTTAGAAAGCTTGTTCATAGATGTTGATATGTTTATTACTCCAAGTGTTTATCCAAAAGTTATCCTTGTATATTTTTTTACATCTCTGACTCTGTGTGTTTTCTTTAAGTTTAGGAATATATTTTATAATATTTGTTTAAGTAAAAGACATAATAAGAGAACTGCAATTGTTTGGATTTAAGTATGGGGACACTAAATAAGAATTTACTTCTGTTAGGATATGAATGCTAGGTTCTCTACATTCTCTTGGGAGTCTTTGTTTTAGTTTATTATAAGTTATGTGACTTTTTGCCTGGTTCATCTTTCATTTATTTTTTTGTATTCGTAAAACAAACAGATTTCCCCTCTCTAATCTTAATGTCTTTCTTCTGTTTTGCATGACACACGGGAGCGTTCTTGAGTCACTTCAAGACTTGATCTCGCCGTTAGACCAAGAACCCTTATTTATATCTTTCTCCGTGCCTTTGTGCCTCTCTCGCCCTCTCAAGATGCATCCAAACCAATTGAAAGAGGGTGGAAACAGTGACATCTTGTTATACTTTGCTACAATTTCCTTACAATTGCCTTCTTGTTCATTTTATATCTTATATCTTACTTGGTTGTAGTTTATTATGTGTTTGGTGAAGTTTATAGTTATTTTATTAGTTCTCATTTAGTTAAAGTTCAGCCTTCCTTGGACGGGTAGAGCTTATGCTCACTGATAACGATTTTCTTTTAGATTCGGGTATACATGAGGCCTTGGCAATTTTTTTCTTTTCTTTTCTTTTTTTTAAAAAAAAAGTGAAAGACACGTTATTTAAAAAAAATATCGGCTTAGTTACTTTGTTTTAGAATGATGCTTTTCATATCGAATTTTGTGTCTTTCACATATAGTATCAAACATTGTTTTCACCTAGTTTAAGCATGATCAATCTACTTGCTTAACAATTTTTTTCTAAGTAGTCATATTTGATCTTAATATTTATATGTTTCCTTATTAACCTAAGTTTGGCCGGTAAACCGTAATTAGCGGATCATATAGGGTGCCTTAATAACCTTCCCTATAGGATTAATTAGAACCCTTACTCATAGTCGTAAAGTTAAGCAGACCATAAATAGAGTTAATTTTAAGCACTACTTAGCTAAGATTGGTGTCCTAATTCACCTTTAAAATAATTGGGTGGCGACTCTTCTTAATTAATTAAACCTTCAGAATCAGCAATATGTTATACTCTAGTTTGACCCGTGTTAAAATGGGGTATAACAACAACCTCCCAATTTACCCCCTTATGGAGGAGCTTTGCCGTTTTTACAATGTGTGCCCGATGCAACTCACGCCCTATACTTTGAAGGTGTGCCGTATTATGACAATCTACGCGGCTAGGGTCGAGTGCAGCGCCTCGGTCCACCACCTTTTGCAGTTATTCAGCCCCAATTACATGAGGGGTGCCATATTGTAACTCAAGAGTCGTGGCACAATGGACATGGTCGTTAAAGCCAATGACAAGACTAACTGTCGCTTCTAGCATAAATTCTTCTACATCAGGATGAAGCACCTGGTGTAGAATCCCGAAGGGTTCTCGAAAAGGTGGAATCCAGAACGTAAGTATTTTTACTTGTAGAATTCAGTATTGTTTGCAATTTTGACCGTACGGCCATCATGACTTCTTTTGCTTTTCCCCCTTTTTTGCAGTGAGGGCTTCTCCACCTTGGTTCATCGAAAGTATTAGGTCGTGGGTGGAGAGAGTGATTCCATTTGCGGAGGAATGCCGCACCTGGTCTGCATTCTGTGAGCAATACGATCCACCAGGTAACTCTTTTACTATGGTTTGGAGGTTTCCTTAGGTTTCGTTACCTGATTTATTCATGTTGGAAGGTCAAAACGTCTCCAAGAAGAAGAAGAAGAAGAATATCGCTGCCACATCTGGGGCGGGGACTGATTCTGGAGACGAGTACGTACCCTGTGGCTCGCCTTGTGATGGCATTCCAGAGGTTCCTCAACCGGAGGTTGCGCTTGTGGTTGCGTCCACAAGTGAAGAAACTCCTTCCCCGCCATCCCCACAGCCTATAGAGGAGACTTTCGAGGGTGAGGAGCCGCCGAAAAGGAAAAGACCTTGGCTAATGACTGGCAAGGGGATAGCCACAGAGGATGAGGGGGCGAGCAAGCACTATCGGGAGTCAAGGCCAGTTTTTATGGCCGATGACATCCATTCTGGGAGGTCGGATCCCTAAGGGAGGGTAGTTCTTGACATCACCCCAGCACGCATTTAGGAGGGTGATTCGTCAGCTACCGCTGAGGAAGCGGGTGATAGAGAGAGGGTGGAACCTGAGGCCGCCACCACGGATGCGGATGCATTGATGAGAGGTCGAGCCCACGTAGGGATGATAGTGTGTATATCTAACCACCGGGTTTCTGATCCCAGGCGGGTATAACCTGTTGCAATAGAGCGAGTAGGCCGCAACGAATATGACCCTGATGTGTGCGGCCGCTGAACGCAAAATGTTAAAAGATATTAGCGACAAGGATTTGTCTCGAAGGGTTACTGGCGCGGCCTTGCAGGTATATTTCAATTTTCTTCATGTAATATAAAGTAATCTTCGGTGCATAGTGATTTTCCTTTTTTATTTTTCCTCTTCTTTAGACTCTCATTTTGGAGATAGAGAAGGGTCGGCGAGCGTAAAAGAAGACTGCCAGTTTCAACAAGGTGGTAAAGAAGTATGGGCAATACTGTACAAAGCATCAAGAGCTGGCAACCTACTCAAATAGGACCCGTAATTTCGGGTTTTTCGTGAGGGCTTGGAGCAGTCGGAGGCCTAGTTGAAGCGAAGGGTAGTTGAGCTATAGCAAGTTGATGACCGGTTGATGGCCGCTTTGGCTTGGAATATTGAACTGGACACTCTTCTCCAGTCAAAGGAGGATGAACTGGAGGTTGTCCTTGGGGTAGCGGCGGAGGCCGCTAATTTGCGTGCCGAGGTCGATGTCGCCGAGCTCAATGCCAAGGTGGCTGAAGTTGAGGCTCTTAAGCAGGTTGTTGCATCCAAGTCCGATGAGGGTATGCATGGCGAGGCGTGGGAGATGTAGGCGTACGCCGAAGCTAATCTGGTCGTGTTCAAGGAATTCTTAGCCGCAGGCCGAGCCACTGAGGTGGAGGTGGAGGATCAGCGGCGTATAGCTCGGGTCACCCGTGAAGCCTACGGATATTGTTTTGATTTCCCGGATCGAGCGGGCTATAATTCCAAAGATGCTAACCGTCTAGCTTCTGGTCCTGGATCTCTGCAGCTTGTTAGGCTGAGAGTGGCAAGTGGGAGAGATGATGGACCGATGGGGGACGGCGAACAGAACGACGGACCGGCAGGGGGTGACGAACGGAATGGCAGAGCATGTTAGGACTTGTATTTATTTTGTTTTGCTGTTTTTGGAGATGTAAATAGATCTTGTTGTACATGTATTTTTTGACGATAATAGAAGTTATTCTTTTGATGTTACTTTCTTTTCGTACCTTTTATTTTTGTATCTCGTCTCTGCAGAGCCGATGCTTGCTTTTTTATAGGGTTTTTTAGTGTTCTTCTCGAATGTTATTTGTGTTATCCGCACATAGGAAGCGGTTTTAGTCAATAGTGGTGTTGCTTCGTCTGTTACTTACGTGTTTTGCGCCGTACTCGAATAGGGTTGGTGACCATTGGTGATGGTGGCCTTAGCTGTAATATTGTCGATGGTCTTAGCCATGTATGTAACTTTGACTATCATCAAGTTGCTCGTTTGTCGTAGTCTAACTGGGTCGACTTACTGACGATGATGGCTTAGCCTTTTGTATGTTTGGGAGCGGCCTTGGTCGTATACGTAGCCTCGACTGTCATCAAGTTACCTCATTTGTCGTAGTCGAGCTGGGTTGACTTGTCGATGATAGTGGCCTCGGCCATTTACACGTTGGAGATGGCCTTGGCCATATACGTGACCTCAACTGTCATTGAGTTATTTTATTTGTCGTAGTCGAGCTGGATTGACTTATTGACGATGGTGGCCTTAGCCATTTCACGTTGGAGATGACCTTGGCCATATACGTGACCTCAATTGTCATCGAGTTATTTTGTTTGTCATAGTCGAGTTGGGTCGACTTATTAACGATGATGGCCTTAGCCATTTACACGTTGGAGATGGCCTTGGCCATATATGTGACTTCGACTATCGTCGAGTTATTTCATTTGTCGTACTCGAGATGGGTCGACTTGTCGACAATGGTGGCCTTAGCCATTTACACGTTGGAGATGGACTTGGCCATATACGTGACTTCGATTGTCGTCGAGTTATTTCATTTGTCGTAGTTGAGTTGGGTCAACTTGTCGACGACGGTGGCCTTATCTATTTACACGTTGGAGATGGTTGTAGCCTTTCATACATTGGAGATGGTCGTAGACTTTCATACATTGGAGATGGTCGTAGCCTTTCATACATTGGAGATGGTTGTAGCCTTTCATACTTTGGAGATGGTCCTTTCATACATTGGAGATGGTCGTAGCCTTTCATATATTGGAGATGGACGTAGACTTTCATACATTGGAGATGGCCTTAGACTTTCATACATTGGATATGGCCTTAGCCTTGCATACATTGGAGATAGCCTTAGCCTTTCATACATTGAAGATCATGCTAGTCCAGTCCATTTGTCATACAGTCAGGAGGATGTACAGTGTGGTTGGTGTGATAAACGTGTTTCGAAAGTATCTCCAGGTGTCCCCTTTGCCGCCTCGTTAAAAACCTGTCCAATAAAACCCAATTGGGACAAAACTCGAATAAGGGAAAAAGGGTGTGACTCGAAAGACGCCTTTCACAAATGGAAATACTAGAGGTGGGCGATGTTCCAATTGTTTTGGAGCATTTTTCCCTCCATTGTCTCTAACTGAAATGCCCCTTTATTTATTGTTGCTGTGATTTTGTATGGTCTGTCCTAGTTGGTGCCTAGCTTTCCTTCGCTTGGGTCTTTTGACGCTAACGTTTTGTCTTTGAGGACGTAGTCACCCACTTTGAGTGGCCGTATTTTGGCCCTCTTGTTGTAGTATCTTTCGACTTATTGTTTCTAGGCCACCATTCTTATGTGGGCCATTTCTCTTCTTTCCTCGGCCTCATCCAGGTCCTGAAATCTGTTCATGTCATTCTCTATTATGCTTGTATGCGAGTACCTCAAGCTTGGTTTGCCAACTTCAACCGGTATAACCGCGTCGCTTCCATAGACTAGTGAGTATGGTGTTTCTCATGTGGAGGATTTGGGCGTGGTTCGGTGTGCCTATACCACTTTCAGTAGTAGCTCATGCCATAGTCCTTTGGCATCCTCGAGCTTCTTCTTCAGTATGTTTAGTATTATTTTGTTGGACGATTCTGCTTGGCCGTTGGCGGAGGGGTGGTATGGCGTGGAGAGTATTTGCTTAATAAGCCATTTTTCGAAGAACTCTATTGTCTTCTAGCCGATAAACTGCCGCTCGTTGTAGCAGGTGATTTCTTTAGGGATGCCGAAGTGGCAGATGATGTTTTTCCATATGAACGCGATTACTTACTGTTCGTGTATTTGGGCGTACGCACCTGCCTCCACCCACTTGAAAAAATAGTCAGTTAAAACTAATAGAAATCGTATCCTCACCCTGCTGGTAGCGGACCGACTATG
>JASVEL010010433.1:0-106836 GCA_032618575.1 Nicotiana noctiflora
GTACCAGGCATCGGAACCAAAATACGAGCCCGATACCAGTACTTTTTAATCAGAATTCAGTTTCATTTTCCTTAAACATTTTCAGAAAACAATTTAACAGAAAAATTCTTTTACCGGGGTTCTAGACCTCGGATTTCAATTCCGGGCATATGCCCAAATTCCTTATTTTTCTACGGATTTTCTGAGACAGTCAAATCACGGATCCGGGTCCGTTTACCAAAAATGTTGACCAAAGTCAACCATATCAATGTTAATATCAAAATTCTTCAACTTTTTCACATATTTCAACATAAATATTTTCCAGCTTTATGCCCGGACTATGCACGCAAATCGAGGCAACTATAAATGAGGTTTTCAAGACCTCAAAAGCTCGGAATGATTAATAAAACAAGTGATGACCTTTTGGGTCGTCACATCCTCCACCTCTAGAACAACCATTCGTCCTCGAACGGACGAGAGAAGGAAGTACCTGAGTTGGGGAACAAATGAGGGTAGCGGCTCCGCATATCGGACTCGGACTCCCGGGTCGATGCCTCAGGAGGCTGACCTCTCCACTGAACACGCACAAAAGTATAACTCTTCGACCTCAACTGTCGAACCTGCCGGTCTAGAATGGCCACCGGCTCCTCCTCGTAAGATAGATCATTGTCCAATTGGACAGTACTGAAGTCTAACACATGTGTGGGATCGCCGTGGTATCTCCGAAGCATAGATACGTGAAAATTTGGATGTACGGCTGATAAGCTAGGCGGCAAAGCTAATTTGTAAGCCACCCCTCCCACTCTGTCTAGAATCTCAAATGGACCAATATACCTAGGGCTGAGCTTGCCCTTCTTCCCGAACCTCATCACGCCCTTCATAGGCGACACTCGGAGCAATACTCGTTCGCCAACCATGAAATCTACATCTCAAACCTTACGATCCGCATAAGTCTTCTGCCTGGACTGAGCTGAACGCAATCTCTCCTGAATAGTCTTGACCTTATCCAAGGCCTCCTGAACTAAGTCCGTACCCAACAACCGAGCCTCTCCCGGTTCAAACCATCCAACTGGTGATCGACATCGCCTACCATACAACGCCTCATACGGAGCCATCTGAATGCTAAACTGGTAGCTGTTGTTGTAGGCAAACTCCGCTAATGGCAGAAACTGGTCCCATGAGCCTCTAAAATCAATGACACAGGCTCGAAGCATGTCCCCTAGGATCTGAATAGTCCTCTCGGACTGACCATCCGTCTGAGGATGAAAAGCTGTACTCAACTGGACCTGGGTGCCTAACTCCTTCTGGACCGCTCTCCAGAACTGCGAGGTAAACTGCGTACCCCGATCAGAGATAATAGATACCGGCACTCCATGGAGACGAACAATCTCCCTAATGTAAACCTCCGCTAACCTCTCCGACGAGTAGGAGACGGATACTGGAATAAAGTGTGCTGACTTGGTCAGCCTATCAACAATGACCCAAATAGCATCAAATTTCCTCCGAGTCAAAGGAAGTCCAGTAACGAAGTCCATAGTGATCCGCTCCCATTTCCACTCGGGAATTTCAATCCTCCGGAATACACCACCAGGTCTCTGGTGCTCATATTTCACCTGCTGACAATTTAGACACCGAGCGACATACGCAACGATATCTTTCTTCATTCTGCGCCACCAATAGTGCTGCCGTAAGTCCTGGTACATCTTCGCGGCGCCTGGGTGAATAGAATACCGCGAACTGTGGGCCTCCGCTAAGATTAACTCTCGAATCCCTTCGACATTGGGCACACAAACTCGACCCTGCAATTTCAATACCCCATCATCATCTAGATTTACCTGTGTGGCACCTCCCCGCTGTACCGTATCTCTCAACTCACGCAAATGAGGATCATCAAATTGCCTCTCACGGATACGCTCAAATAAGGAAGAACGAGCCACCGTGCAGGCTAACACCCTGCTAGGCTCAGAAATGTCTAGTCTCACGAACTGGTTGACTAAGGCCTAGACATCTAGAGCAAATGGTCTCTGACTAACCGGAATATATGCAAGACTACCCATGCTGGCAGACTTTCTACTCAATGCATCGGCCACCACATTGGCCTTACCTGGGTGATATAAAATAGTAACATCATAGTCTTTTAGCAACTCTAGCCACCTTCTCTGCCTCATATTCAACTCTTTCTGCTTAAACAAATACTGAAGACTCTTATGATCGGTGTATACTTCACATGCTACACCATACAAATAATGCCTCCGGATCTTCAATGCGTGAATAATCGCCGCCAATTCTAGATCATGCATTGGATAGTTCTTCTCATGAATCTTCAACTGCCTCGAAGCATAGGCAATAACCTTGCCATCTTGCATTAACACTGCACCAAGCCCAATACGGGAAGCATCACAATAAACAGTATAAGGTCCCGTACATGTGGGTAAAACCAATACCGGTGTTGTGGTCAAGGTTGTCTTGAGCTTTTGAAAGCTCGCCTCACATTCATCGGACCATTCAAATTGCACACCCTTCTGGGTCAATCTGGTCGGTGGGGTTGCAATAGACGAAAATCCTTCTACGAATCGGCGATAATAACCCGCTAACCCCAAGAAACTCCGAATATCCGTGGCTGATGTCGGTCTAGGCCAGCTCTTGACTGCCTCAATTTTCTTCAGATCAACCTGAATACCTGCTGCCGTCACAATATGACCTAGGAATGCAACCGAACTTAGCCAAAATTCACACTTTGAAAATTTTGCATATAGTTGGCTATCTCTCAGAGTCTGAGATGTTGCGCATGCTCCTCCTGACTGCGGGAATATATTAATATGTCATCAATGAAGACTATTCCAAACAAGTCTAAATAAGGTCGGAACACCCGATTCATTAATTCCATAAAAGCTGCTGGAGCATTTGTCAACCCAAAAGACATGACCAGAAATTCATAATGTCCATACCGAGTGCGGAACGCTGTCTTAGGGACATCAGATGCCCTAATCTTCAGCTGATGATAGCCGGATCTCAAATCTATCTTTGAAAATACCTTGGCACCCTGAAGCTGGTCAAATAAATCATCAATTCGCGGAAGTGGATATTTATTTTTTGATAGTCACCTTGTTTAACTGTCGATAGTCAATGCACATTCTCATCGAACCATCTTTCTTCTTTACAAATAATACTGGTGCACCCCACGGCGAAACACTGGGTCTAATGAAACCCTTTTCAAGTAAATCCTGCAACTGTTCCTTCAATTCTTTTAACTCTGGCGGAGCCATACGGTATGGGGGAATGGAAATGGGCTGAGTGCCTGGAGCCAAATCAATGCAAAAATCAATGTCCCTATCGGGCGGCATACCTGGCAAGTCTGAAGGAAATACTTCAGGAAATTCGCGAACCACAGGCACAGAGTCAATAGAAGGAACCTCAGCACTAGAATCACGGACATAGGCCAAATAAGCCAAGCATCCCTTTCCAACCATACGCCGAGCTTTAACATAAGAAATAACATTACGGCTAGTATGACCTGAAATTCCTTTCCACTCTATACGAGGCGAATTCGGCAGGGCTAAAGTCACAGTCTTGGCATGGCAATCTAAAATAGCATGATACGGAGATAGCCAATCCATGCCTAGTATAATATCAAAGTCCACCATATTTAGGAGTAATAAATCAGCACGGGTCTCGAGACCCTCAATTACTATAATACATGACCGATGAACTCGATCAACCACAATAGAATCGCCTACTGGTGTAGACACATGAACATGAACACTCAGTGGATCACTGGGCTGAACCAAGTATGGTGCAAAATAGGAAGACACATACGAATATGTAGACCCAGGGTCAAATAATGCTGATGCCTTTCTATCACAAACCAAAATAATACCTGTAATGACGACATCAGAAGACTCAGCCTCTGGTCCGGCGGGAAGTGCATACCATCGGGGCTGTGCCCCACCACCCTGAGCAGTATCTCTAGGATGATTAGCTACTGGCTGGTCTCTACCTCTATCGGTCTGAGCTCCACCTCTATGACCTCTACCTCCACCTCTATGTCCTCTACCTCCGCCTCTAGCTGGCTGGGCAGGCTGTGAGGGAACCGGGGCCTGAATCATGGCACGAGAACCCTGCTGGTGAGATCTGTCAGAAGCTCGAGGGCAATACCTTGCAATGTGCCTAAGATCACCGCACGTAAAACAAGCCCTCGGCTGCTGAAAATAGCGAAGTGGTGGTGCAGTGATAGGCTGCTGATCAGAGTAGCGTGGCTGAGAATTACGATCACCTGAAGCATCGTGAGAAACCTGAAGAGCTGACTGATAAGGCCTAGGAGGATGGCCTCTATCATAAAAATCTCTATCTCCGGACGAGGTACCACTGAATCTACCCGAATTACGAGATCTCTTATCCTGATCCATGTCTCGCTCCCTGTGACAGAGCCGTCTCGATCCGGCGGGCTGCATTAGCCGCCTCCTGAAAAGTGATTTCAGTTCCTGCCCCCATAGCCATCTATAGCCGAATTGGCTGATTTAAGCCATCAATAAACCTCCTCACTCTCTCCCGATCCTGTGGGAAGTATGATAATAGCATGACGAGCCAGGTCCACGAACCTAGTCTCGTGCTGTGTGACAGACATAGAACCCTGATGAAGACGCTCAAATTGTCTGCGCATAACCTCCCGCTGAGTTGCTGGAAGGAACTTCTCCAAGAATAATTCTGCAAACTGCTCCCAAGTCAAAGATGACGATCCCGCTGGCCTGGTTAGACAATAATCTCTCCACCAAGTCTTGGCGGAACCGGATAACCGAAAAGTAGCAAAATCCACACCATTAGTCTCCACAATACCCATAGTACGGAGAACTTCGTGGCAGCTGTATAGGAAATCCTGTGGATCCTCTGAAGGAGTGCCACTGAATGTGGTAGTGAACAGCTTGGTAAACCTATCCAATCTCCACAACGCGTCAGCGGACATGGCTGCACCATCATTAGACGGAGTCGCAATAATAGGCCGAGCTGCCTCAACTGGCTGAATCACAGGATCCTGAGCCTGGGGAATTACTGGCTCCGGAGTGCGCGTAGCAGGAGTCTGATTACCTCCTCCAGCCTGAGAAGTGGCTGGTGCTACCGGTAATAAATCTGCTCTGGTGATATGATCCATAAAACCTGCTATCCGGACCAAAGCATCCTGAAGATTAGGTGAAAATAAAGCTCCTCCTGGGACCTGAGCTGGGCCTACTGGAGCTGCTGGGGCTGGAACTTCCTCCTCGATATGAACCCGAGGTTCTGCCACTCGTGCTGCTGCTCGGGGCTGAGCTCTGCCCCTACCTTGTCCTCAAGGACGACCTCGACCTCGGCCTCTACCCCTAGCAGGAGCTGCCGCTGTTGGGACCTCGGGCTGTTGGTCAGTAGATGAGGATGCACGTGTCCTTACCATCTGCGGAAGAACAGAGTAGAAGTTCAATTAACATTTAAAAGATCAAGTCGCACGACCGGAAAGAATAAAGGGAATATTTTCCTAACTCCGTAGCCTCTGGAGGATAAATACAGACGTCTCCGTACCGATCCTTCAGACTCTACTAAGGTTGTTCGTGAGTTGTGAGACCTGTGCAACCTAGTGCTCTGATACCAACTTGTCACGACCCGAATTACCCACCATCGGGGTCATGATGGCGCCTACTAAATGGAAGCTAGGCAAGCCAACTATTAGTTACACCTCCATTAATTACCAATTTCTTATTAAGACTTATTATTAAAAACATATAAATTACAAGCGGAAAACTTAGTCAAATATGATAAAGAAAACCCAAGCATGATACACTACCCAAGACTGGTGTCACAATACTCACGAACTTCTAAGAATAATACACATAATTGTCTGAAAGAAAATACAAGCTGTTTATCTCGATTACATGAGATAACAGAATGAAAAGCATAGATAGAAGAGACAACGGGTCCTGCGGACGCCTGCAAGGCTACCTCGTAGTCTCAGTAGTCGGAAAATCCACAAGTCGCTACTGCCGCTGCTGCTGTCCGTAACCTGTAGCTGCGCAAAAAGAGCGCAGAGTGTAGTATCAGCACAACCGACCCCATGTGCTGGTAAGTGCCTGGCCTATCCCAGTGAACTAGTGACAAGGCTAAGGCCAGTCACCCCCATAAACCTGTACAGTTGCAATATACATATATATACAATACATTTATAAGGAAATACTTTGCTCTGAAATAACAGTCAATAACTCACGATATCCAGAATAATCTAATCAACAGAATAAATCTTACTTTCATGTCTCAATTCCTCTTTTATTTCATATCTCGTGGTGGGCGTACCACCCGCTCCCAACTATCACAGTAATTATATCTTGTGGTAGGCGTACCACCCGCTCCCAAATATATCAATAATTATATCTTGTGGTAGGCGTACCACCCGCTCCCAAATATATCAATAGGCTACCGGCAACTATGGCCAATGCCAAGATTTAAGTCACTTTGTGGTCGGCGTGCCACACGATCCCAATTCATAAATATATAAGTGGTCGGCGCGCCACACGATCCCAATTCATAAATATATAAGTGGTCGGCGCGCCACACGATCCCAATTCATAAATATACATATTACCGGCATTTAGCTAATAATCTCTATATCAATAATATTTATAATTACCGGTTTTAAACCAATAATTGATAATAATTTCAACAATTTATCTTCATTACCGGTATAACACCAAATAACTCTTAATCAACAATTTATTCATAACTAAATTCCTATTCCTTCAAGCTAGGATAGAACAAACACTTACCTCGAAAATTTACGAACGATTCAATCCGTAGCAATGCCTTTCGAATTTGGCTCCAATCCAATCGTATCTATACACAATTGATTTAATATCATCAATTCTACTTAACAAACTAGTTCATATTGCTAAATATGATTTTTACAACATTCGGCCCGGAATAGTAAAAATCGACCCCCGGGCCCACATAATCGAAACTCAAGTTTCGAACCAAAATAAGTTCACCCAATCTTCCATGAGTTCAAATATACAATTTGTTCTTAAGTTCGACTCCAAAACGAGTTCTAGATCGCAAATTCTTTGAAAACCCTTACTATACTAAATTCTCAATTTTTCTACCCATTTACACCTAATTAGGCTTAGGAATTCAAATAATATTGATGGAAAATGAAGAAAACGAGTTAAGAATCACTTACCCAAGAAGTTTGATGAAGAATCGCTCAAAAATCGTCCAAGGAGCTGTGGAGAAGAGAGTTGAACAGAAATGGGATTTTTATCCCGTTTCTGTTCTGTTTTCTGTCTTAAATTCACTGGGCATGAGTTTGTTCATCGCGTTCGCGACACCCCGGTCGCGTTCGCGATGAAGAAGAAGTTTTACACATCGCGTTCGCGTGGGGCTTGACGCGAACGCGAAGAAGAAAATTCTGGGGATTGCAATTTGGCCTACGCGAACGCGTGGTGCCGTACGCGAACGCGTAGACGAGGCAGGCCAGGCTCCGCGAACGCGGGAGCCTTCACGCGAACGCGTAGAGGAAAAAGGTTGGGGTCCATGTTGTTGTACGCGAACGCGATCCTAAGGACGCGAACGCGTAGAAGAGGAAAGAGAAGCCTTCGCGAACGCGACCAGGTGGACGCGAACGCGAAGAAGGAATGTCTGCTGCAGATTTTCTGCAGTTTTTTCCAAGTCTAAAACCACCCCGATGCCTATCCGAAACTCACCCGAGCCCTCGAGGCTCCAAACCAAATATGTACACTAACTCAATAACATCATACGAACTTGCTTGAGCGAACAAATCGCCGAAATAACATCAAAATCAATGAATTGAGCCTTAAAACTCAAGAATTCTTTCAAATTTCATAATTTCCAAAATTTCCAATTTAAGGCCGAAACACGTCAAACGACGTCCGTTTTCAACCAAACTTTACAGGAAGCGCTTAACCAACATATATGACCTGTACCGGGCATCGGAACCAAAATACGAGCCCGATACCAGTACTTTTTAATCAAAATTCAGTTTCATTTTCCTTAAACATTTTCAGAAAACAATTTAACAGAAAAATTCTTTTACCGGGGTTCTAGACCTCGGATTTCAATTCCGGGCATATGCCCAAGTTTCATATTTTTCTACGGATTTTCTGAGACAGTCAAATCACGGATCCGGGTCCATTTACCAAAAATGTTGACCAAAGTCAACCATATCAATATTAATATCAAAATTCTTCAACTTTTTCACATATTTCACATATTTCAACATAAATATTTTCCAGCTTTGTGCCCGGATTGTGCACGCAATTCGAGACAACTATAAATGAGGTTTTCAAGACCTCAAAAGCTCGGAATGATTAATACAAGTGATGACCCTTTGGGTCGTCACAGTTACGTAGTGGTTTTGGACTTGAAAACACAGCAGAAATTCTGCAATTTTTACACCGAGATTTTTCTCTACGCGATCGCGACCTCGTTCACGTGATCGCACTACCTTGGCCATTTCTTCAATGCAATCGCATCCCGTCTCACGCGATCACGTAGCTTCCCGTCCTTCCTCTATGCGATCGCAAGCCATTCTACGAGATCGCGTAGTGCAAACGGACCACCCAGCAAATTCCTTCTACGCAATCGCAGCACTGCCCATGCGATCGCGTAGACTTGAGCATTTACCTTCCGCGATCGCAACCCTGTTCACGCGATCGCGTAGAACAAAAATTCCGCCCAGTGAATTTAATCCCAAAACAGAACAGAATCGGGATTTTCATCCCATTTCACAAACTCTCTCTTCTCCAACACCATTTCTTGGCGATTCTTGGGCGATTTCGTCGAACTTTTTGGGTAAGTTATTCTTGACTCGTTTTCTTCATTTTTCATCAATATTATTTGAATTACTAGGCCTAAACATGTGTAAATGGGTAGAAACATTGGAGAAATGAGTATATTTAGGGTTTTCAAAGAATTTGCGATCTAGACCTCGTTTTGGGGTCGAACTTAAGAACAAATTGCATATTTGAACTCGTGGTTGGTTGGGTGAATTTATTTTGGTTTGAACCTCGAGTTTCGATCATGTGGGCCCGGGGTCGATTTTTACTATTCCGGACAGAATGTTGTAAAAATTATATTTGGCCATATGAACTAGTTTGTTAAGTAGTATTAATGATATTAAATAAATTGTGTATAGATACGATTAGATTGGAGCCAAATTCGAAAGGAAAAGGCATTGCTACAGATTGAATTGATCGTAAACTTTCGAGTTAAGCATTTGTTCTATCCTAGCTCGAGGGAATAGGAATTGAGTTTGTATGCTAATTGTTATGTGTGGAGTCCGACGTATATTCATGATGACGAGTATCTATATGTTGGGGGTCGAGCATGATCGTGGTTCTTAAATGGATTAAATTCCTATTAATCCTATGTGATTATATGAATGAAAATAATTATTGGTTTAATACCGGTAATACATCTATATACATATTGTTGATCAGAGATTATTGGTTCAATGCCGGTAATATATATTAAAGAATTGGGATTGTGTGGCACGCCGACCACTTATACATTAAAGAATTGGGATCGTGTGGCACACCGACCACTTATATATTAAAGAATTGAGATCGTGTGGCACGCCGACCATTTATATAATAAGAAAATGGGATCGTGTAGCACACCGACCACAAAGTTATATGATTGTTGGCATTGGTCATAGTTGCCGGTAGCCTATTATTAAATCTGGGAGCGAGTGGTACGCCTAGCACAAGGTACGAAATGAAAATGAATTGAGACATGAAAGTAAGTTTTATTCTATTGTTCAGATTATTTATGATATTATATATTAATGGTTGCTACTTCAGAGCATGTTCTTTCCTTATTATTGTTCGATAATGTTTCCTGCTGTTGCATATGTATATATTTCAACTGTATAGGTTTATGTGGGTGTCTGGTCCTAACTTCGTCACTACTTCGCCGGGATAGGCCAGGCACTTACTAGCACATGGGGTCGGTTGTGCTGATACTACACTCTGCATTTCTTTGGTGTGGATACAGATTACGAACAGCAGCAACGGCAGTAGCACGATTGTGGGTATTTCGACCACCGAGACTTCGAGGTAGCCTTGCAGGCGTCCGCAGGACTCGTTGTCTCCTCTATCTTTACATTTCAGTCTGGTATCTCATGTATTCGAGATAAACAGTTTATATTTCTTTCAGACGGTTATGTGTATTATTCTTAGAAGTTCGTGAGTATTGTGACACTAGTCTTGGGTAGTGTATCATGTTTGGGTTTTCTGTATCGTATCTAGTAAAATTTGCTAAGTCTTCCGCTAGATTTATTTATTCCGTTGTAATTGCATAATTGTATTTAATGTGTTAAAAAGAGAGTTGTAACTAATGGAAATGTAAGTAAGAATTAGCTTGCCTAGCTTCCACTAGTAGGCGCCATCATGACTCCCGGTGGTAGAAAATCCGGGTCGTGACACCTCTATATAGTTATGAAATCTCCTTTTTTTTGGGTAATTTTGATTCTTCTTCTTCTTCTTCTTCTTCTTCTTCTTATCACTTTAAATATTTTGTTGTATGTTCATATATATACTTTGTATAATCATGTATAACCATGTATATTTGTGGGTATTCTCGTAGTTATACAGAATTATATATGATTATACATAAGTATACAGGATTATACATAATTATACATTATTATATTTGTGTGTATAACAATGTATATAAGGTATTTAATAATGTATATTTTTATTTTTTCCAATGAAATAAGAATTTTCCTTGCAAAATTTTAAATTTTACAAAAGAAATATAAAAATAAAATTATAGACTCTAAGGATGAATACATTTTTATTTTTTACTTAACTTCCTGATCTTGTTTACTATACAGAGGGAAGTGAAAAATAAATAAGAATAAATATGGAAAAAAGATAAAGATAACAATGAAAGAAAAAAATGAAATTTGATTTAGGCGTGATTTTGGGTGTAGTTGATGAAGTTGTGGGTTAGGCGCTGAAATTATTTGTGGGCTATCGCATGAAAATTGTATTTATGGATTAAGCGGCTGAAAAGTACTTTTCTCAAATATATTTATGTGAAATTATCCCAAAAAAATCGTGGTAACTAGTGGATGTCCATTTAAGGAGCTAAATAAAGCATGGCCAAGCAATTAGTCAAAGCAAGAGGTCAACAAAATAGCCTTGTAATTCCCTTATCAATGAGTTTTCAATTAAGGCCACTTTTGTCTTTTCAACGTGATATTAAAATTGGCGTTTAAAATCATTCCCATAATTTGTGTAGCAGCAGAGAAAGATACTGCCAATACTGGGAGGGCCATCTGATTTGAAGGCATTTTCATGAAAAAACATTAATTGTATTCCTTTGTTTGGAATTTTTTAAAATTCTTTCTATATTTTTTTTGGCGTTAGCTTTGGAGCAACGATCAAGTTATTTTCATGTGATCTATAGATCATGAGTTCGAACCGTGAAATCAAGGCAAGCTGCCTACATTGTACCCTCTCGGAGTGTGACTCTTTCAGCGTTAACGTGAAATGCTTTGTGCATTATCTCTCTTCCTATATTTTCCTCTTCAATTATTTTTTCGGAAATCTTTATTTATTATATTCATTTCTTCAATTATTTCTTAGGAATATGTTGTTTGCAACAAATTTTGTTAGAGTAGAAAATTAAATGCAATCACAATACAAATATGAAGAAATATAATTTTATTGATAAATATTTATGGGTACAATTCTGTTTCTTCCTTTATTTCTCTCTCTTGATTATCTCCGTAATTCGAGCTGCAACAACGTGTTTCTCGAACATAGGGTGATGCAAACCTTCATGGGATGTATTTGATCTCCATGAAACTATGTTTACTAGCGCTTCTTGATCTCTTTGTGAATATCCCATGATCGCTATTTTTTGAGATGCTTTTTTAAAAGAATACGTAACCCTTTTTATAGGAATAACCTAGAGTTAGGATAAAGTAGCTTCCAATGCTGGATTTTGGTAGAGTAGCATCCAAGCAACACTGACAGACTCCTAGAATTTCAAGAGGTATTGTAGTATCTTGAATTTAGGATTTAGCTTGATCCATTAAAATTTAGATGTCTACAAATGCCCCCAACTTCAAGGTTTGTCGGGGTGTAGACTTGGCGAAACTTGAAGAGACTTGAATTACCCGATCACAACAGAAATTTTTGAAACTTGTAGTTTCGATTTGTAGGAGAAAGAGATGAAGGGCGGAACTAGTTCCACTAGGCATACCAATTTGTTTGCAATAAATTTTCTTAGAGTAGAAAATTAAATGCAATCGCAATACAAATATGGAGAAACATAATTTTATTGATAAATAATTGTGGGTACAATTATGTTTCTCCCTTGATTCTTCTCTCGTGATTATCTTTGTGATTCGAGCTGGAACAACGTGTTTCTCGAACATAGGATAATGCAAACCTTCATGGGATGTATTTTATCTCCGTGAAATTATGTTTAAAGGCATGCATCTTGATCTCTTTGTGAATATCCCATGAGATTATGGGATTTTCGAGATGGTCTCCATTTTTTAGATGCATTTTCAAGAAAATACGTAATCCTTTTCATAGGAATGACCTAGGGTTAAGATAATGTAGCCTCCAATAATAAATTTTGATAGAACACTGACAGACCCCTAAAATTTTAAATTTTTTTATAGTATTTATAATTTAGGATTTAACTTGTTCCATTAAAATTTAAATATCTACACATATGATAAGTAATACACTGCCAAAAGCAAATAAGTTGGCACGCTTTGCTAAATTTATTAGAAGACAAAAAAATGTAAATAATTTCACTTGATTTGAATCTTTTGATCATTGAAGCATAACTTGCCAACAAGACTAATGTCCATATGTTTCAGTTGAATACATGATTTTCAACTATTTTTAGTGTTTAATTGTTTATTGAACAATATTAAGGAAAAACATTTCTTTAGTAAATCTTAATATAATTGCACTGCGACAAAATTCGTTTTTGGATAATTTATACTTCTTAAATTTCAAACGAACATGATGAAAAAAAAAATTAATCACCAGAAAACTAGAACCCAATGTCTATATTGCATTATTACCAACTCGAGGCTCATTTTACAGCTTAATTCTAGTTTATTTATTTGTTTGTTTACTTAAAACCACCGTCTTCTTTTACCTAAATTATTACGTGGTCCACTATAAAATAATCGTGTAGAACAGGGTCCAAAATTAGATTTAAACAAAAGTGTCCAAAAGCTAATTATTTCTTCTTTTAGGGATTTCTTTTATAGCTTCTAGCTCATAAAGTGACTTTAAAATGTGTATTAGTAATTAAACAAGGAGCCTCAAGGTGTGATTGACTTTGATTTTAAAACATCACAACATTATGTGGGTCTTAAGCATTATAAGTACCTTGAAAAGTTGCATAAATATCATCCCACGTTTCTATGTAATGTATTTAACTTGTAATCACGAAAAATTTACTTTTGAAGAGTTATTAATTAAAAAGTGTAGTTCGTATATAAAATATCTTGCATTCATGCAAAGATTATGAAATGGTGGCACTCTAAAATATGTGATATAGACAACATATCATAACACAAGTATTAATAGTTGCTTTCAAACCTCTAACGTATAAATAAGGAGTTATTAAGGACTAGGGGATAGGGATATTTGGTGGGCGTTTGGACATAAGAATTGTAAAATATTAAAATAAAAAAGTAAAAAAACAATCAAATTAAAATAGTTTTTGAAAATTAGAGTTGTGTTTGCACATGAATAATGCTTTGGTTTTTTTTTTTTGAAGTTTTGTGAGTGATTTGAGTGAAATTTTTGGAGTTTTTAAGTTTTTTGAAAATTTTAAAAATTCATCTTCAAGTGTAAATTAAAAAATGTATGGTAAAACACTCATTTCAAAATAAAGTGAATTTTTTTATATGTCCAAATGGGGTCTTGGTTAGTCTTTAATTAACATATTGAAGCTCTGTCAATTTTTAAAATCTAATTAACCTTTTTGTGAGCTGCAAAACCAAGAAACCACTTAAACTCTAGTAGCTTACATGATCAAGTTGGCATACTTTGAAATCAAACCTAACTTTTTACTTCATAGTTAATTTATTTGGTTCAAAGTGGGAGTGACCCAAAAGTTTAGCAAGCCCAACAACTAAGTTTTGCCTACCTTCACGTTTTAATTTAGTTAGTTAATAGAAAAACCGAGACATATACTAAATTTATAATATTGTTGGCCTTTTCCTCTCATTAAAGAAAAATGTTACTAAAACGGAAATGGATGTTGGTACTATCTAGGCTATATTTTTTCGTTTCATCAAGAAAGTAAAATTATTAAGAATTGGCAAAATTTATTATATGGGGTCAAATTTGACCCTATATGTCTCTACGCAAAAGGATACGCCATATAAGCGTATACCTAATACAATAAGGGTACGGTTCTGACGTGAGGGCGAAGACGACGCCGTTTAGAACTGGGTGTCCTCACTAAGAGGACATCAATCACGTTCAATACCATTACTATTTTAAGGAAGGCCACTCCTTATATAAAAGGGACCTTCCCATTGCAAATGACATCAGTGTTATTATTCAATAATACAACTCATTCATTCTCTCTTATTCTCTCTCTATCTCTTACTTCTAACAAATAACTGTTCTTAAGTTCATCATCTCGCAAGATTAGATCTATCATAACTACACTGTTCTTACATCTCTAGGCTTATTATATTTGATTACGATTTACCCTTTCATATGTTTTGATAGTTTTAGCTTACAAAGTATCATTTAACTTTTGATCCAAATAATTTGGCGCCGGCTCTGGGGATTTCGAGAATACAAATCATAGTATCCACCTAGAGATCAACCAACTACCTTTCTCTATAGTGGGGGTCACAACCAACCTTCTTGGTCCTCTCAACAAGGCCAGTGACGATGTCATCATTAACGCAACCCCCAACACCGCACCAGGTGTAGAGATCTCATTTTTCCCATCCGAAGATCTAACGGTCTTGCACGATAAAGGAGCTTCCATATCCGCTATTAAGGAAGCCCCCTCGATGGTCAAAAAGCTACTAGAAGAGTGGCCGACAAGCACCCTAAGTGGCTTGGTTGAAAAATCACCACAATGCAACGTCAGGTCTGTGCCAACGGTAAGTATCACCGTTTCCATGGGCGAACATGAGGAGACACGAGTAAATAATCAACCCATCGATGCACATACCAGTGAAGGTATGCTAACTGCCATCCTAAGGAAGATGGAAGAAATGAGACGAAAACAAAATACTCCGCGACCAGACGAAGGAAAACCAGAGGGTCGACAAAATCCTTGGAGCCCCCAAGTTGTTACCAAAATGCGACGTGGGGAGGTTCGTAGAGCAACCATACTCTGAAGAAGGTGCCCCTTATTCTATCCCAAAAACATTTAAGATGCCTCCCTACTTCAGTGTGTACAACGGAACCACAGATCCCGAGGATCATCTGATCCACTACGTTATTGTTGTGAAGGGCAACGACCTATCGAAAGAACAGGTACCGTCAGTGCTGCTAAAGAAGTTTGGCGAGATGTTAACAGGAGGGGCCTTGACATGGTATTCCCAGTTGCCTACTAAGGTAATATCAACATTCGAGGAAATAGCGGACAAATTCGTCACCGCCCACGCGAGTGCGAAGAAAGCGGAAGCAAGGGTCAATGACATCTTCGCCGTCAGACAGACCACATGTGAAGGGATCAGGGACTTGCTTGCCAGTTTTAACAGGGTGAGGATGAGTCTGCCGAACGTATCAGAAGGTAAACCAGTCGCTGCTTTCCAGAACAGGCTAATCAGGGACGGCTCGAGGGCGACCAAGAAGCTGCTAAGCCTCCTCATAAAATATCCCCCTACCACGTGGGAAGAAATCCACATGCCTACTGTGCCGAGGTACATGCAGACGAGGATGATCCCAATGGGCCGACTCAATGACTCATGACAATACACTCAGAAACAAGGAAAGATCGGCACAATGAGGCACATCGAGAACAACTCCCACGCTCCAATAAATACCGACATCAGCCATACACCAGATCCTCCCATCCACTGCCCATACATACGGACACGTTACAACCACATGTCGCCCCACTCCGAAATGAAAGAGGTACGCCCCCTTATTATCTACACATAACTTTTGCGTGTCTCCTTCAGAAATAGTATTTGCACTAGAGAAGCTAGGCACCAAGGTGCAATGGCCGCAGAACATGAAATCAGACCCCTCCACTAGGAAATCAATCGTCCTGTGCGAGTTCCATCAGGAACGGGGACACAAAACCAAGGACTGCATAGGCCTATCGCAAGAAGTAGTCAGAATGCTGAACCAGGGATACCTGAATGAGTTACTCAGCGACAAAGGAAAAATCAACTTTGCGCGCGGAGGAGAACAACTCTGTGGGCCGCTAAAGTTGCCTTCTCCAGCACGGACGATAAACATGATCATCGGTGGTGACAACAACTCAACGATCAACCACGTCAAGTTCGCCAACACGCACAGACTGAAGCGGACCATCTCCCACGAACGGTATGATAACTTCAAAGGTAGTATCGCCTTCGATAAGTCTGATGCTGACAGTTTGTCTTTCCCTCACTGTGATGATTTAGTTATTACTTTACGCATTGCTGATACGGATGTCAAAAGAGTCATGATCGACAATGGAAGTGGTACCTGTATTATCTACCCAAGGGTACTTGCACAAATGGGACTCGAGAATAGGGTAATACTGTGCTGCATAACACTGACCGATTATAACAATGCAGTGGAACGGACGTCCGGAGAAATAACACGCCGTTCTAGCGGGAGGAGTCTTGCTGGAAACTACATTCCACGTGATGAACGAAGAGACGGCATAAACGTCATCATAGGACGTCCATGGATACACGTCATGCAAACATTTCCTTCAAGCCTTTACCAGGTGGTCAAATTACCTATCCCATAGGGAATATTCAGCATTAGGGGAGAACAACGCATCGCGCAGGAGTGCTACAAAATAACCCAAGATTGCACCCACACCCAACAACTAAGAGGGGCAAGTGCGGAGGCATATCAATTAGCCGTGTCGGGGACTAAAATTGACCCAATAGCAGACTCCATCAAAGATCCCGACGTCATAAGCATGTAAAGCAATGGTCGAAGACCTCGACCCAGTCCAATTAGATGATACCAACCCAACAAAGAAAGCTTACGTCGGCCACGGCCTCACCAACCCAAGTAAGTATCATGATTTCTAACTAACCATGCAGATCTATTTGCTTTCTCCATTCAGCTATGCCAGGGATCCCGCGAGATATCGCCACCCAAAAGCTGAACATCGACCCACTGCACCTGCCCGTGCGGTAAATGAGAAGGAAATTTAATGCCGCAATCAATGAAGCGTTCAACGAGGAAGTGGACAAACTACTTGCCAACGGCTCCATCAGGGAATCAAATTACCCTAGTGGATCGCCAATGTCATCATGGTTAAAAAGAAAAATAGGAAGTGGAGGATGTGCGTAGACTTCACCAATCTAAACAAAGCATGCCCGAAAGATTTATTCCCACAACCTCACATCGACCAATTGATCGACGACACCGTAGTACATGAACTATTGAGTTTCCTAGATGCCTACTCCGGCTACAATCAAATCATGATGGCCAAGGAAGATCAGGAGAAGACGACTTTCATCACCCACCAAGGGACTTACTGCTACAAAGTGATGCCCTTCGGGCTACATACCAGAGATTGGTCACCAAGATGTTCAAAGAGCAACTCGGTAAGACCATGGAAGTCTATATCGGCGATATGCTGGTAAAGTCCACGAGAAAAGAGGATCACATCGACCACGTGAAAGAAGCCTTCAGAATATTGAGAAGGTACAGGATGAAGCTGAACCCGAGAAATATGCCTTCGGCGTGGCCTCAGGAAAGTTCTTAGGATTCCTCGTATCCCAACGAGGCATCGAAGTTAACCTAGATTAGTTATACTAGGATTGTTGTTTATTCATTGTTTGTTATGTTGTATTAAGAATGACAATTGCATAATTTCTAAGAAGAAGGTATAAATTATACCGGTGTTAATTACCCCACCTTTTATAAGGTATAAGTTATTCCAGTGTTAAAATTAATACCGGGATAACTTATACCTGATTTACTAACCAAACAGAGTATTAAGGTGGTATTAAATTCTTATACTATCCTTATACATTCTTATACCTCATACCAAATGACCCCTAAGGAGTTATTGAATACTAGGGAATACGGATATTTGGTGGGAGTTTGGACTTAAGAATTGTAAAATATCAAAATAAAAAAAAGTAAAGAAAATTCAAATGAAAATAGTCTTTGAAAATTAGAGTAGTGTTTGGACATGAATATAGTTTTGGGTTATTTTTTGAAGTTTTGTGAGTGCTTTGAGTGAAAATTTAAAAAAATAAATTTTTGAAGTTTTTCATTTTTTTGAAAAATTTCAAAAATTCATTTTCAAGTTAAAATTATAAATTATATGGCAAAACATTGATTTCGAAATAAAGTGAAATTTTTTGGACAAAAGTGAATTTTTTTTATATATCCAAATGGGGTCTTGGTTAGTCTTTAATTAACATATTGAAGCTCTGTCAATTTTTAAAATCTAATTAAACCAATCTGTGAGCTTCAAAACCAAGAAACCACTTAAACTCTGGTAGCTTACATGATCAGGTTGGCATACTTGGAAATCAAACCAATTTTTTTACTTAATAGTTATTTTATTTGGTTCAAAGTGGGAGTGACCCAAAAGTTTAGCAGGCCCAACAACTTAGTTTTGCCTACCTTCACATTTTAATTTAGTTAGTTAATAGAAAAACGGAGACATATACTAAACTTATAATATTCTTAGCCTTTTATTAAAGAAAAATATTAATAATACGAAAATGGATGTTGGTACTCTCTAGGCTATATTTTTTCGTTTCATCAAGAACTAAAATTATTAAGAATTGGCAAAAACTATTGTATGGGTCAAATTTGACCCAATACGTCTTTATGCCAAAGGAAGCGTATACCTAATACAATAAGGGCACGGTTCGGATGTGAGGGCGAAGACGACGTCGTTTAGAATTGCGCGTCCTCGCTAGGAGGATGTTAACCACGTTCAATACCTTTATTACTATTTTATGGAAGGCCCCTCCTTGTATAAAAAGGGATCTTCCCATTGTAAATGGCATCAATGTTATTATCCAATAGTACAACTCTCTTATTCTCTCTTATTCTCTCTCTATCTCTTACTTCTGACAAATAATTGTTCTTGAGTTCACCATCTTGCAATATTAGATCTATCATAACTACAATGTTCTTACATCTCTAGGCTTATTGTATTTGATTACGATTTACCCTTTCATATGTTTTGATTGTTTTAGCTTACAAAGTATCATTTAACTTTTGAGCCAAACAATTTGGCACCGTCTGTGGGGATTTAGAGAATCAAAATCATAGTATCCACCTAGAGATCAACCAACTACCTTTCTCTACATCACACGAAAATAAAAGATGACTGAAAATAATACTAGATCGAAAGCTATTATGGGGGTCACAACCAACCTTCTTGGTCCTCTAAATGAGGCCAGTGACGATGTCATGATTAACGCAACCCCCACCACTGTACCAGGTGCAGAGATCTCATCTTCCCCATCCGAAGATCAAACAGTCTTGCACGATAAATGAGCTTCCACATTCGCTGTTAAGGAAGCACCCTCGATGGTCAAAAAGCTAGTGGAAGAGTGGCAGATAAGCACCCTAAGTGGCTTGGTTGAGAAATCACCACATGGCAATGCCAGGTCTGTGCCAACGATAAGTATCACCACTGACATGGGCGAACATGAGGAGACACGAGTAAATAACCAACCCATCAAGGCACAGACCAGTGACGGTACGCTAACCACAATCCTAAGGAAGATGGATGAAATGGAAAACAAAACAAATCACTCTGCAACCAGATGAAAGAACAGCAGGAGAGGGTCGACAAAATCTCCAGAGCACCCAAGTTGCTACCAAATCGCGATGTGGGGAGGTTCATAGAGCAGCCATACTCTGAAGAAGCTGCCCCTTACTCTATCTCAAAAACCTTCAAGATGGATCCCTACTTGAGGGTGTACGACGGAACCACATATCCCGAGGAACATCTGATCCACTACATTACTGCTGTGATGGGCAATGACTTATCGAAAGAACAGGTACCGTCGGTGCTGCTGAAGAAGTTTGGCGAGACATTGACAGGAGAGGCCTTGACATGGTATTCCCAGTTGCCTGCTAATACAATATAAACATTTGAGGAAATGACGGACAAGTTCGTCACCGCCCATGCGGGTGAGAAGAAAGCGGAAGCAAGGTTCAACGACATCTTCGCCGTCACACAAACCATAGGTGAAAGGCTCAGGGACTTGCTAGCCATGTTTAACAGGGTGAGGATAAGTCTGCCGAACATATCGGAAGGTATAACAGTCACTGCTTTCCAGAACGGGCTAAGCAGGGACGGCTCGAGGGCGACCAAGAAGCTGCTGAGCCGCCTCATAAAATATCCCCTACTATGTGGGAAGAAATCCACAATGCCTATTGTGCCGAGGTACGGGCGGACAAGGATGATCTCAATGGGCCGACTCAACGACTAACGATAATACACTCAGAAACAAGGAGAGATCGGCGTAATAAGGGACATTGAGAACAACCCCCACGCTCCAACAGAGACCGATATCAGCCATATACCAGATCCTCCCATCCACCGCCCAGACATACAAACGCGTTACAGCGACACGTCGGCCTACTCCGAAATGAAAGAGGTACGCCCCCCTTATTATCTGCACATTACTTGTGCGTGTCTCCTTCAGAAATAATGTACGCACTGTAGAAGCTAGACACCAAGGTGCAATGGCCGCAGAAGATGAAATCGGACCCCGCCACTAGGAAATAAAACGTCCCGTGCGAGTTCCATCAGGAACGATGACATAAAAACGAGGACTGCATAGGCCTACAGCAAGAAGTAGTCAGAATTCTGAACCAGGGATACCTGAAGGAGTTACTCAGCAACAAAGGAAAAATCAACATTGCGCGCAGACGGGAACAACCCTGTGGGCCACCAAAGCCGCCTTCGCCATCACATGCGATAAACATGATCGTCGGTGGCAGCAATGACTCCACGATCAACCACGTCAAATTCGCCAACACGCACAGACTGAAGTGGAATCTCCCACGAATGGTATGATGACTTCGAAGGTAGTATCGACTTCGATAAGTCTGATGTCGACGGTTTGTCTTTCCCTCACTATGATGCTTTAGTTATTACTTTACGTATTGCTGATACGGATGTCAAAAGATTCATGATCGACGACGGAAGTGGCTCCTGTATTATCCACCCAAGGGTCCTTGCACAAATGGGACTCGAGGATTGGGTAATACCGCACTGCATAACACTGACCAGTTTTAACAATGCAGTGGAATGGACACCCGGAGAAATAACAATGCTCATCCTAGCGGGAGGAGTCACGCTGGAAATGACGTTCTACTTGATGAACCAAGAGACGACGTACAACGTCATCATAGGACACCCATGGATACATGTCATGCGTGCGGTTCCTTTAAGCCTTTACGAGGTGGTCAATTCACTACCCCATGGGGAATATCCAGCATTAGGGGAGAGCCACGCACCATGTAGTAGTGCTACAAAATAATCCAAGATTGCGCCCACACCCAACAACTAAGAGGGGAAAGCGCGGAGGCATATCAATTAGCCGTGTCGGGTACTAAAATCGACCCAACGACGGATGCCATGAAAGATCCCGACGTCGTAGAAGCATGTAAAGCAACAGCCAAAGACCTCGACCCAGTCCAATTAGACGATACCAACCCAACAAAGAAAGCCTACATCAACCATGACCTCACCAACCCAAGTAAGTATCATGAATTCCTAGCTAACCATGCATATCTATTTGTTTTCTCCCATTCAGCTATGCCAGGGATCCCGCGAGATATCACCACCCACAAGCTAAACCTCGACCCGTTTCACCCGCCCGTGAGGCAAATAAGAAGGAAATTTAATGCCGTAATCAATGAAGTGGTCAGTGAGGAAGTGGACAATCTATTTGTCAACGACTCCATCAGGGAATCAAAGAACCGAGTGGGTCGCCAATGTCGTCATGGTTAAAAAGAAAAATGAGAAGTAGAGGATGTGCGTAGATTTCACCGATCTATGCAAAGCATGACCGAAGGATTCATTCCCACTACCTCACATCGACCAATTGATCGACGCCACTGCAGGACATGAACTGTTGAGTTTCCTAGATGCCTATTCCGGCTACAATCAAATCATGATAGCCGAGGAAGATGAGGAGAAGATGACTTTCATAACCTACCAAGGGACTTACTGTTATAAAATGATGCCCATCGGGCTCAAAAATGCGGGGGCTACATACCAGAGATTGGTCACCAAGATGCTCAAAGAGCAACTCGGTAAGACCATAGAAGTCTATATCGATAATATGCTGGCAAAGTTGACGAGAAAAGAGGATCACATCGACCACCTGTAAGAAGCTTTCGCAATATTGAGAGGGTACGTAATGAAGCTGAACCCTGAGAAAGGTGTCATGCCCAAATCGAGGGACATGACAGGCACTTGACCGGATAGCCCCAGCCAAGCGGACCTGGGTGCCTTTCTATCCCACACGTTACCCCTGTGTCGATTATTTCTCATAAACCAAATATCTTACCAATTATAACTGATTTTACATTTTTGAAACATAATCACACTGTTAACATTACTAACAAGTTACAATTTACAACGTCTGACATATACATATACATACATAGGCCATAGTCCCACAATTTACATGTCTACGGAGCCTCTAGGATTACATTGGAGGATACAATACTTGCCGGTAACAAGGCTCCAGCTATACCTTACAAAATCAAAATAAAGTCTAAAACAGAAGTGGCATGAGTCACTCAAGGCCCCGAGAAGGAAAGGGGCTCACCAAAACGAGCAGTGGAAGATGAAGGATACTACTGCCGATGAGCTGAATTGCCTGCTACTGATCCACCTACAATCATAACACAAATATAGCGCTCTCAGCAAAAGGGATGTCAGTACACTGGAATTGTACTGGTATGTATGGACAAACTTTATCCCAAGTAAACTCAAGCCATTAAACAAGTAATCACGATGATAAGACAAACAATAAATTACACCAAGAATTAATAAACCCAGCCAACCATGTTTTCCACATTTTCCTCATTTCAAATAGTTCACAACCCAAAGCACGATTAAAGATCAAAAAGGATGACAACAACCAATCAACCACGTAAAATATAATTAGTCAAACAAAGGGAAAATTAGTGCCCCACAGGTTGCAAAATCTCCTGCTGTCTCTTTTCACAATTTCACATCAATGATTTTCATATCAATTTCAATGGCGATTTCGATCGCTTTCCATCCTTATTACCTCGGCCACCCTTATCACCCCAACCCATACCTTATTACTTCGTGTTGCAGCGCGCAACCCGATCCCACCGTACAGTTTCAATCACAACAATCACAAACAGCAAACAAGGCACTACACAAGATCATAACAAGTGCAAATAAGGAAGTTACAAATTGTTTCATGTTCTCAAATACTTTTCAAACCAATATCACAACCAAGTTACAATGTTTCCATATTCGAGAGTACCCATACCATTATGTTCAACAACTTATCACAATTCAAGTGTTTCATTTCTTTCCACAAGAATCCATGAATGTCATCACAACAGTTATTCTCAGTTCTTTACCAATTTCAATTTCATTTTACCTTTCGGTTCATATTCCATACTACATCACTCATAGTTCAACATCAATTGCATACCCAACAAATCAATGAATTTCACACAATCTCTCAAATTGGCACATACCAAACGAATTGCACACATAAGGGCAATTTTACAAGAATCAAAATTAGCCATACATACCTGGTATCGGGTTTTCTTCATTTAACCTCCTACTTTATGCTTACCCAAGTTATCCTATTTTGCCAACCTCGTTCTTGCAGACTCTTACATCTATTCACTTCTTTTTACTAAAATTCAAGTTCAATAACATGCATGAGTACTAAATTCTATTTCCAAAAGCTATTGTATGCAATTCTTTCCTTACCCATTTTAAAAAACTAAAAATCAAAGAAAATGGTTAGGGTTTTTACCTTGTAAAGATTGTGGAAGATGAATCTTTGCCCTAGGATCTTCCGGACCAAGCGTTTGGAACAATTCTATAATTGGACTTCTCTCTCTAGAATCCCTCTTTCTTCTCTCTTGTTTTGGTAAGAAAATGTGAGAAAAATGAAGGTGGAAGGTGTTTTATTAAAGAAGGGGTCGGGTCAAATTTTATAAAAAATGTGGGCCGAGTCAATTCTACAGTTGCAGCTATGATCGCATAATCAACATGCGGTCCGCATAATGGACCGCAGAATTGCCTCAAAATTTCACAGGTTCTGTTACAGTATGCGACCAGAATGCGGTCCGCATTCGTGTTCTGCAGTCGCAGAATGCACCGCAGATCTGACACTCAAAAATTCTCAAGAAATTATGCGATAGATCTGCGGTCCGCATTTCCATTCTGTGATCGTATATTTGACCGCATTTTCAACATCATTTTTGGAAAACCTTCTGTTAAGCTCTGCGGTAGGAATGCGGTCCGCATAGCAGATATGTGATCGCATTCTTGACAGCATTATCGACACTTTCTCGAAAAACTTGTTCTTTCAATTTTTGAAGCTTAAATCACTACCAAGGGTCCGAACCGCGGCGAGCTTAATCGACACTTTCTAGAAAAACTTGTTCTTTCAATTTTTGAAGCTTAAATCACTACCAAGGGTCCGAACCGCGGCGAGCTTGCTCGCCGCGAAGAATCCTACGCATTCCTAACACATTATTCGGACCATGACACCACAGCTACTATGTTTTTAAGCACAAAATTTTACGGGGCCTTACAAAAGGTGCCTTCGGCGTGAACTCAGGAAAGTTCTTAGGATTCCTCGTATCCCAACGAGGCATCGAAGTTAACCGAGATTAGTTATGCTGGGATTGTTGTTTATTCATTGTTTGGTATGTTGTATTAAGAATGACAATTTCATAATTTCTAAAAAGAAGGTATATATTATACCGGTGTTAATTACCCCACCTTTTATAAGGTATAAGTTTTCGTAGTGTTAAAATTAACAAGAAATTTTGTGTAAGGAATTTTGTTGACCTGAGGGAAGGTGTTAGGCACCCCCGAATCCCGTGGTTCTTGCACGGCCGCTTAAATTATTACAAATGGCTCAAAATCTGATTTTTACACATATTCCCACCCATAATGCAATTTTATAATTATTTACCGCTTTTTAATTAATCTTATGAAAGTGAACATCGCCTAGAAATATGTTTTCGGATCACGTCACATGAAATGCACCCGGATCCTCGACACGTCTTTATTTGACGTTTTTGGATTTGGATTTGGGTTATATGAAATACACACCCGAATTTAGGAATGTAATATATTTAGATCGCGCCTGAAAAAAGGGCTAACGTATTATTATCTTTTGGGTAGGCCGTGAAATTTGCTAAACGGCCATCCCGAATCTCTAAGTATTTTATAAAGATGATTATTGAGGGCCCCGTAATTTTGGATTTTTGTTTGGCGATGCTCATCTCATTTTTATTAAGGGCCAACCTAAGGCAGCTACAATTTTTCTATTTATTATTTGTCTCTGAAAGGCTCTAATTAGTTAGCATCATTAATTACTATTATTAGGAAACCTTTTGCGGAATTCGAGTTTCAAACTCAAGTTCACACTTGAACAAGAGGAAACCTCGTAATTCAAATATGCTACCTAGCTTGGAAGGCCCAAAATCCATATTATTATTAGGAAAAAGAACAATCGAAGTTGCGCGAACGCATATTCTAAATTAATTTAGGATCATGGTCATGTTACGCAAACGTGTCCACAACCACAATAATTTGATTAAATGTGTACCTAAAAGTAATACTACACACATTCATGATTCGTTTTCCTAATTTACTTTAACGTTAATGAAGTTAGCATCAGGATACATACAAAATGAAATTGCTTGCTTGGAGTTAAGTTGTTGCGTAGGTAAGAGCTAATATTTAAGATTGAATTCATTTCCACAAAGTTACTGGAACGAACCTAGAATGGGAACAACTTCCTTGCTTTGAACTTATATCATGTTACAAGGATAGTCATCCCTAGACCTTGCAAGTATAACCATTTTACAGTAATAGCCGTATCTAACTATCAAATTTAACAAATTGAAATGTGCTCACAGATATCAAATGACCGACATGAATTAATTTCCAATTTTGAATATATTTTAAATTATTTTCATCTTAAATTCACAAACAAACGTACCCTTCCTACTACACATATCTACACATTCATAAGAGCAAACAGAGAACCTTCAATTATAGAATGAACAGAGAACCTTCTCCAAACATTATTCATACATAAACAAAAGCAAGATCTGAAAATCAAAAGATAAAACGAAATGGATGGAGATGGAAAGGGACCTGGACCTCAACGAATTGACACCGGCTCACAGCAAACAAACACCCTTCCACAACCTTCTGATTCCGTCGACTATTATCGATGTTGAAAGCGTAGAAATTAACATGAGATGCAACGATTGGTATTTATTTAACGGGCGAAATGATACGCTGAAGAACAGTTGGGTTAAGGAGCCTTCTTTGTGAAATTGTTGGGTTCTTCTGTTGCTTAGAATTTCCTTGTTTGTGCTATGTTTAGGAGTATAGATTGGAGTTGCTGAATGTTTGGTTAGTGGAACAGGGCGAGAATTGTTCTTTTTTGTATATTCTCGCTGATCGTCAATTGTAGTAGAAGAAGAGCAGGACCAGGGGGGATGGATATTGTCACAGGGCATTTTCCGTCCGTCGAAATGCTGCCCGCTGTGCTGAAGTCAAGTCCCTCCTTGACTTCAGCCTTCGCCCAATTATAAGATCGGTTATGAGGTTTTACACTTAGAAAAATTCAAGGCAACAGAAAATAAAGAAGACAAGCAGATTTACGGGAAACTCTTTCCCAACCTTTTTATAAATGAATTATACAAAAGGAAATTACCGAGTTTGGCAAGGTGCTGCCACCCTTGGCAGACACCAACTCACAAAATTGCAAACCAAGTGCACGCCCCAGCCCTATAAACACCCCTGTCTAAGGCTACTTGTGCTCCCAACTCGTTTGGCAAGGCAATGGCACATAATTTGTCATGCTCAAGCCCCAAAATAGACAACCCTATGCCTATCTATTAGGCTATTTCCCTCCCTAGGTACTCTGCCTGTTTTCAAGGCTGCTAGCACACATATATATAGTGTAGTCAGCCCAAAACAACTCCTACGTTCAGTTGACATCCCCCAACTGATAGGAACATGATCCCCATGATAAAAAACGTGGGAACATGTCAAAGACATGCCCCAAAACGTGCTAAGACTCAGCCTATTAATCAACAACACTTGGACATGGGTGGTTGTAACCGCTCAACTGCTTGGCATGTGCACAGCACACTTAGGATCAGCTCCATGTGCACTGCATGTGCGTTCCAGCTGCTGCACAACCAAGGCTGGCACTACGCCCAACCCTTGGCTCTTGACACTGCTCCGCTCAATGCCTTTGCCACAACTCGTCGCCCCCGACTTTGCCGCATGCCCGCCCGCTGCCACAGCTGATTGTTCTTGTCAAGTCGCCCCTACTTGATCAAGTCTGCCCATTGCCAATGCTAATGTTGATTTTGGCCTCAAGTCACCAAGTCTTGATGCCTTCCCTTTGCCGAGTCATTTGCCCACAATTAACTTAGGTGCGTCCGCTCACCCAAGTCATGGCAACACCACATTGCCAATCCCTTTGCCTTGGCACAAAGCTGCCTCACTTTAGCGCCTAGGTCTTTCCCGATTAGCCGTCAAGCATCCGTTTGGCCCGCCTTTATCAAGGTCCACCTTTCGTCAAGGTCAGCCTTTGCTTGCAAACAGCTCCCTTTTGTTTGATGTATTCCGTCACACCAAAGCCCTCGAATAGAAGTGTAGTCCGTCACACTTGCCCTCAATAATAAGTGTAGTCCATCACACTTGCCCTTGCAACAGTTTGTTGCCATCGACAACACCCGCGTCGTCTTGCATGTGATTTTCCCCACGCATAAAGCCAATGGCAAGGCCATCATGCCAAATCCTTGCTACTGCCGCGCCGCTTGCCGATCAGTAAAGTCAGGGTCTAACAAACCACCCCAACCAGTTGAATTCGACGCCTTCGTCGAATAGATCCCGACTCATGCTGCCCAATTTTGCCAAGACGCCAAGTTCAGCACTCCGTTAGAGAATACGTTGTCCTTGCCCTCAAGTGCAACATTTTTTATTTTCTCCTTGCATTTCTTGGTCCGTCAATCCCACAGCAAAACCAGCACGTCAACTGACTGATTTGAGAGATCCTACACTGATTTTTGGCAACCCACGTACTCAGAATTTTTCTGCATCACTTCCTTCTTTGCCTTTTCCAAAATTTTTCAACCAAGACAGTCCCACCACGAACAAGCACTTTGACACCTTGTCTTGCAGTCTCATTCATGTCCGTCTTGACCTCGTCGTGAACCTGGCCACCAGTTGCACATCGTGTCTCCGCTCACGAACCTGCCTGGAACGACCACCTTCTTGGCCAACCTGGCTCTGATACCAGTTGTCACAGGGGCGTTTTCCGTCCGTCGAAATGCTGCCCGCTGTGCGGCAGTCAAGTCCCTACTTGACTTCAGCCTTCGCCCAATTATAAGATCGGTTCTGAGGTTTTACACTTAGAAAAATTCAAGGCAACAGAAAATAAAGAAGACAAGCAAATTTACGGAAAACTCTTTCCCAACCTTTATATAAATGAATTATACAAAAGGAAATTACCGAGTTTGGCAAGGTGCTGCCACCCTTGGCAGACACCAACTCACAAAATTGCCAACCAAGTGCACGAACCAGCCCTATAAACACCCCTGTCTAAGGCTACTTGTGCTCCCAACTCGTTTGGAAAGGCAATGGAACATAATTTGCCATGCTCAAGCCCCAAAATAGACAACCCTATGCCTATCTCTTAGGCTATTTCCCTCCCTAGGAACTCTGCCCGTTTTCAAGGCTGCTAGCACACATATATATAGTGTAGTCAGCCCAAAACAACTCCTATGTTCAGTTGACATCCCCCAACTGATAGGAACATGATCCCCATGATAAGAAACGTGGGAACATGTCAAAGACATGCCCCAAAACGTGCTAAGACTCAGCTTATTAATCAGCAACACTTGGACATGGGTGGTTGTAACCGCTCAACTGCTTGGCATGTGCACAACACACTTAGGATCAGCTCCATGTGCATTGCATGTGCATTTTGGCCAGCTGCCGCACAACCAAGGCTGGCACTGCGCCCAACCCTTGGCTCTTGACACTGCTCCGCTCAATGCCTTTTCCGCAGCTCGTCGCCCCCGACTTTGCCGCACGCCCGCCCGTTGCCACAGCTGATTATTCTTGTCAAGTCGCCCCTACTTGATCAAGTCTGTCCATTGCCAATGCTAATGTTGATTTTGGCCTCAAGTCACCAAGTCTTGATGCCTTCCCTTTGCCGAGTCATTTGCCCACAATTAACTTAGGTGCGTCCGCTCACCCAAGTCATGGCAACACCACATTGCCAATCCCTTTGCCTTGGCACAAAGCTGCCTCACTTTAGCGCCTAGGTCTTTCCCGATTAGCCGTCAAGCATCCGTTTGGCCCACCTTTATCAAGGTCCACCTTTCGTCAAGGTCAGCCTTTGCTTGCAAATAACTCCCTTTTGTTTGATGTAGTCCGTCACACCAAAGCCCTCGAATAGAAGTGTAGTTTGTCACACTTGCCCTCAATAATAAGTGTAGTCCGTCACACTTGCCCTTGCAACAGTTTGTTGCCATCGACAACACCCGCATCGTCTTGCATGTTATTTTTCCCACGCATTAGGCCAATGGCAAGGCCATCATGCCAAATCCTTGCCACTGCCACGCCGCTTGCCGATCAGTAAAGTCAGGGTCTAACAAACCACCCCAACCAGTTGAATTCGATGCCCTCGTCGAATAGATCCCGACTCATGCTGCCCAATTTTGCCAAGACGCCAAGTTCAGCACTCCGTTAGAGAATACGTTGTCATTGCCCTCAAGTGCAATGTTTTTTATTTTCTCCTTGCATTTCTTGGTCCGTCAATCCCACAGCAAAACCAGCACGTCAACTGACTGATTTGAGAGATCCCATACTAATTTTTGGCAACCCACGTACTCGGAATTTTCTGCTTCACATCCTTCTTTGCCTTTTCCAGAATTTTTCAACCAAGATAGTCCCACCACGAAAAAGCACTTTGACACCTTGTCTTGCAGTCTCGTTCATGTCCGTCTTGACCTCGTCGCGAACCTGACCACCAGTTGCACTTCGTGTCTCCGCTCACGAACCTGCCTCGATCGACCACCTTCTTGGCCAACCTGGCTCTGATACCAGTTGTCACAGGGGCGTTTTCTGTCCGTCGAAATGCTGCCCGTTGTGTGGCAGTCAAGTCCCTACTTGACTTCAGCGTTCGCCCAATTATAAGATCGGTTCTGAGGTTTTACACTTAGAAATATTCAAGGCAACAGAAAATAAAGAAGACAAGCAGATTTACGGGAAACTCTTTCCCAACCTTTTTATAAATGAATTATACAAAAGGAAATTACCGAGTTTGGCAAGGTGCTGCCACCCTTGGCAGACACCAACTCACAAAATTGCCAACCAAGTGCACGAACCAGCCCTATAAACACCCCTGTCTAAGGCTACTTGTGCTCCCAACTCGTTTGGCAAGGCAATGGCACATAATTTGCCATGATCAAGCCCCAAAATAGAAAACCCTATGCCTATCTCTTAGGCTATTTCCCTCCCTAGGTACTCTACCCGTTTTCAAGGCTGCTAGCACACATATATATAGTGTAGTCAGCCTAAACCAACTCCTATGTTCAGTTGACATCCCCCAACTTATAGGAACATGATCCCCATGATCAAAAACGTGGGAACATGTCAAAGACATGCCCCAAAATGTGCTAAGACTCAGCCTATTAATCAGCAACACTTGGACATGGGTGGTTGTAACCGCTCAACTGCTTGGCATGTGCACAACACACTTAGGAACCGCTCCATGTGCACTGCATGTGCGTTTTGGCCAGCTGCTCCACAGCCAAGGCTGACACTGCGCCCAGCCCTTGGCTCTTGACACTGCTCCGCTCAATGCCTTTGCCACAGCTCGTCGCCCCCGACCTTGCCGCCCGCCCGCCCGCTGCCACAGCTGATTGTTCTTGTCAAGTCGCCCTTACTTGATCAAGTCTGCCCATTGCCAATGCTAATGCTGATTTTGGCCTCAAGTCACCAAGTCTTGATGCCTTCCCTTTGCCGAGTCATTTTCCCACAATTAACTTAGGTGCGTCCGCTCACCCAAGTCATGGCAACACCACATTGCCAATCCCTTTGCCTTGGCACAAAGCTGCCTCACTTTAGCGCCTAGGTCTTTCCCGATTAGCCGTCAAGCATCCGTTTGGCCCGCCTTTATCAAGGTCCACCTTTCGTCAAGGTCAGCCTTTGCTTGCAAACAGCTCCCTTTTGTTTGATGTAGTTCGTCACACCAAAGCCCTCGAATAGAAGTGTAGTCCGTCACACTTGCCCTCAATAATAAGTGTAGTCCGTCACACTTGCCCTTGCAACAGTTTGTTGCCATCGACAACACCCGCGTCGTCTTGCATGTGATTTTCCCCACGCATAAGGCCAATGGCAAGGCCATCATGCCAAATCCTTGCCACTGCCATGCCGCTTGCCGATCAGTAAAGTCAGGGTCTAACAGATATCATGGGTGTTTTTTTTCTTTTGTCTTGCGACTGATTTTCTTTTTGGAGTGTGTATTGGTATTTTCTAATAATGAGTGGGGAGTGGGTGGGGAACATGAGTGGAGGATAGTGAGAAGTAGTGGTGAGAGTGGGAGGTAGTGGAGAGAGCGGGATAAGTGGTTGAAGTGGGAAATTAGTGTGAAAAAATTTAAATATGGTAAAAAATTAGGTGTTAACTATCTGAATGGTGAACTGATAACTGTTATCATAAGCAAACTTCACCGATGGCGGGAATTGGTCCCATGATCCTCCAAACTCAATCACACACGCACAGAGCATATCCTCTAGAATCTGAATAGTGCACTCCGACTGTCCATCCATCTAGGGGTGAAATTCCATGCTTAACCCCACCCGAGTGCCTAACTCTTACTGCATGGCTCTCTAGAACAGTAATGTAGACTGAGTACCTTTGTCTGAGATGATAGAAACTAGAATATCATGAAAATGGATGATCTCCCTAATATAAATCTCTGCTAACTGCTCTGATGAATAAGTGGTACACACAGGAATGAAATGAGCAAACTTGGTCAGCCGATCCACAATGACCCAAATAGAATCAAACTTCTTCATGGTCCGTGGGAGTCCACATACAAAGTCCATGGTGATACGCTCCCTCTTCCTCTTCGGGATCTCTATCTGCTGATGCAGCCCACCCAGATGCCGGTGCTCATATTTCACCTGCTGGCAGTTGAGGCATCTAGACACGTAGTCAACCATACCCTTCTTCATCTGCCTCCACCAATAGTGTTGCCTCAAGTCCTGATACATCTTCGCGGCACCCAGGTGGATGGGATACCGGGAACTGTGAGCCTCTACTGGAATCAACTCTCAAAGACCATCAATATTGGGCAGACAAATCCGGACCTGTATCCTCAATACTCTATCATCCCCGATGGTCACATCTCTGGCATCCCCATGCTGGACCCTGTCCTGAAGGACAAGCAAATAAGGGTCATCATACTGCTCCTCCCTGATACGATCAAATAGGGAAGACTATGAAACCACACAGGCTAGAACCCGACTGAGCTCCGAAAGGTCCAATCTCACGAACTGGCTGGCTATGGCCTGAACATCCATCGCTATAGGTCTCTCTAAGGTTGGTATATACGCCAAACTCCCCAAACTCTCTGCCCGGTGACTCAAGGCATCGGCTACCACGTTGGCCTTACTCGGGTGATAAAAAATAGTAATATCATAATCCTTTAACAAGTGTAACCATCTCCTTTGACGCATATTTAGGTCCTTCTGCTTAAGAAAGTGCTACAAACTCCAATACTCAGTATAGATCTCACAAGGCACCCCATACAAATAATAACACTAGATTTCAAGGCATGGACAATAGCAACTAACTCAAGTTCGTGGATGGGGTAGTTATTTTCATGTACCTTTAACTGTCTGGACATGTAGGCAATCACCCTATTGTCCTGCATCAAAAACCGCTCCGAGTCCAACCCCTGAGGCATCACAATAAACTATATAAGACCCCAAACCAGTAGACGACATCAAGATTGGAGCTCAAGTCAAAGCCATCTTGAGCTTTTGGAAGCTCACCGCACACTCCTCCGTGCACTAAAATGGGGGACCCTTTTGGGTCAATCTAGTCATAGGGGCCGCAATCGATGAAAACTCCTTCACAAAGCGACGGTAATAACCTGCCAAGCCATTCTGCATGCCCTCCACCTTCCTTAGATCCACCGGATCTATACTGTCCATCGGACCTTTAGAGATCTATACTGACCATCGGAGTTTGCAGTACTTGTTTAAGTAGAAAGACCTGAATATGCGTCAGAGGATATGGTTAGAGTTGTTAAAGGATTATAATATTACTATTCTTTATCCCCAGGGCAAGGCCAATATGGTAGCCGATGCCTTTAGTCGCCGGGCGGAAAGTTTGGGGAGTCTGGCATATTTACCAGTTTTAGAGAGACCTATGGCGATAGATGTTCAAGACTTAGACAGCCAGTTCATGATATTGAACCTTTTGGAGCTTAGTTAGTTTCTAGCCTGTGTGGTTTCTCGATCATCCCTATTTGATTGTATCAGGGAGCGACAGTATGATAACCTTTATTTGCTTGTTCTTCCGGATAGAGTTCAGCGTGGTGATGCTAGAGATGTGACCATCGGGGTTGATAGGGTATTGAGGATGCATGGCCGGATTTATGTGCCCAATGTTGATGGTCTTCGAGAGTTAATTCTAGTTGAGGCCCATAGTTTGCGGTATTCCATCCATTCGGGTGTCGCAAAGATGTATCAAGACTTGAGGCAGCACTATTGGTTGAGGCAAATAAAGAAGGATATAGTTGACTACGTGTCTAGATACCTCAACTACCACCAGGTTAAGTATGAGCACCAACGTCCGGGTGGGTTGTTTAAGTAGATAGAGATCCCGGAGTGGAAGTGGGAGCATATCACCATGGACTTCATATCTTAACTCCTACAGACTGTAAGGAAGTTCGATTCTATTTGGGTCATTGTGGATCGGCTGACCAAGCTCATTTCATTCATGTGTGTACCACTTATTCATCGGAGCAGTAGATTGAAATTTATTTCAGGTAGATCGTCGTTTGCATGGAATTCCAGTTTCTATCATCTCAGACAGAGGTACTCAGTTCACATCGTGGTTCTAGAGAGCCGTGCAGTAGGAGTTAGGCACTCAGGTGGAGTTGAACATGAAATTTCACCCCCAAACGAACGGACAGTCCTAGAGCACTATTCAGGTTCTAGAGGATATGCTCCATGCATGCGGGATTGAGTTTTGAGGGTCATGGGATCATTTCCTACCACTGGCGGAGTTTGCTTATTGATGTTCTAAACGTCAATACCACATAAAAGGGGGGTAATTTGTGTGGTACCTAATTTTCGCACTAGAAGAACCTGGTTCTTCTAGGTGTTCTAACTTTTACTATTTGCGGAATTAAAATACATAAAATGAAGAACACATAGATTTTACGTGGAAAACACCTCGCTCAAAAGGTGAAAAAACCAAGACCTACTGTGAGCATGTGATTTTTGCACCGGGCAAATAATTCCAAAATTAAAATAAATATATTTTTGAGTGCAATTACTTGCTTTAGTTAAAATTAGCTATACTTTGTGTGTTTGAATAAGTGGAGATTAGAAAAATCAAAATAGGTTAGGTAATTACTTTGTTAGTTTTAAGAAGAAAACCATCAAAAATAGTTTTAAATAGCGGAAATTAGGAAAAATAATAGAAAAATTGCAAAAAATATTAGATAATTAAAATAAGCAGGAGATTAAGTCTTCTAAATAATTCATAAAAGAAAAAGAAAAAATATAGTGTCTTAATAATTTAAAGAAAAATCAGAAAATAAAAAAAATACATTGGGTCAATTGATTTGGGCCATGTGAGTTCGTAATTGAAGGCCCAAATACATTTGAGAACAGATCCGATCTAGGGCCTTCACATTATCAGGATCTCAGCCGTCCGTTGCCTCACATCTGACGCTTGAGAATATTAGTGGATTTTTATTTTTGTAATTAATACAGAAACTTGATCTAGACCGTCCGTTTAAGTTAATCCAACGGATGAAGCCTTTAGGTCTCGATTATAACGAGACTACGTCGTTTTAGTAACGTTAGCCTTGGCCGTTGATCTCCATCGAACGAACGGCCAAGATTACCTCAATCCCCACGGCTATTTAAAGCTTGTGTCTGAATCTTTTGGTCATTTCTTTGTAAACCCTAACCTAGCCGCCTCATTTCTCTCCCTCTACATCTTCTTCAACCTTCGCGAACTTTAACCGGCCATGGCGGCCACCACTCTCCACGGTGCTCGCCGGCCTTTCTAACTTCCCCCTCTCATCTTTTATCTTCTTATTTTCTTTCTTCTTCATCAAAAAACTCCAGAAAAATAGACCCTTTCTTCTGTAACGCCGGTCACTGGAACTTCGCCGGTGACCACCAAACAACTAGAATCCACCTCAAACTAATGCCATTCGATCCCCCTTCCTCTGATCTACATCCCTACACCACTCACCTCCCTCGAATCTGTCGGGAACTCATCGAATATCCCACAAGATGTCGCCGGAACCCTAACTCCGGCGACCCCCAAATTCAAACCTCTTCAAGACCTTGTCTTTTACCCTCCCAAACATCCCTCTGCAACTCAAAACTCATAAAGGCTTCATCTTAAAGTCCAAACAAAAAAGTCAGAAAGAGAAAACAAAAAAAAAGGGAATAAAGAAAAGAAACAAGGAAAAGAGAATGAAAAAAAGGGATCTCGAGAATAAAGAAAAAGAAAAGAAGGGAAATATAGGAAGCATAGGGGACAGGCCCTGCAAGCTAAGTGTCCTATTCCCTTTGTGTTTTTTTTAAATTTATTTTATGTCTTTGTTCTTTGTTTGATCCATGTTTGCTTGCTTTACATGTCTCCATATGTCTTTTTCTGATTCTGGTGCCTCGCATGTTAGTATTAGGTTTTTTTAGTCTGCTCATCCTTCGTATTTCTTTCATGTTTGTCTGTTCATATTATCTTATTTCTTACCTTTCATCTTGTATATTCATGCTTGTTTGTGCTGTTTTTCTTTAGATTTTGAAACCCCATGACTACATCTGTTAGTTCAAGTTTTCTTAACTTGCTTATCTTGTTACTTGTTTCTTGTGTTAGTGGCTTCTCTGATTCTAGAGACTTGCGTAGTATTAGAGTTCATCTTGACTGTTCTTTCTTTTTATTTTCATTTCTTGTGGTTCTTCTGTCTGTTATCATGTTCTTTTCTCTTGAGTCTTCAAATATCGTGTCTAGTCCTCTCTCTTGGTGATTCTATCTTTAGATTTTGTTCTGACTTGGAGACTCATCTCTCTTTTGTCTTTGGCTATTGTTTCTTGTTAACTTATTCCATTTTTATGTTTAAGCTTTATCCCTATTAGCTCTCAATAAGGATTCAATGAGTTTTTCTTTTTCTTCTGAGCTTTTCATGTTTAGTTTTAGTGGTAGGACTAACTGTTAGTAACTTCCATGTTAGTCTCATAACTGAGTTGGTCCTGCTTCACATATTACTGACTGTTTCTGAGATTAATATCTAAGAGCTACTGTGTCATGAACCTTTGGTGATTCTGAAGTTTTTCAAATATCATATAACTTGAACTAGGAGTGATTAGGTCAAACATAACATAGATTCATACTTTATCACATGTAATCTAATAATATGAGTTAATGGACTGAAATTCAACCATATCAATTGTTTCCTCTGTGTTTGGGTTGATTAATCCATTTTATTTGATCATGTGTGTTTCTGTGTGCAATACATGTTAGTCATGATTAAGTTTTTGCTAGTTCTTGTTGATTGTGAATGTTTGATTAACACTGATTATACCTTAGGGAATTGGTTATAGCTGTTAGTGCTAGGCTTCAAAAATTAGTTAGTTATGAAGTAGGTTAAAACTGAAAATCACAAAAATAGGCTACAAGTTAAATAAGTGACCAAGAGGGGTCAATCTTGCAATTGACCTACTCTATTAGGTCCCTCACACTGGCCAACACTTAAAATATCGCTAGTTGTGTAATAACTAGCTAAGTTTGCAAAGGCAGACTTGCCCAGGCTCTATTTGAGCCCTGAACTTTAGATGGCTAAGTCTGCAAAGACTTTAGTCCAGCCTATGTTCAGTAATTGGGCTTCAATTGCCCAGTCCAAGTCTCAACTTGAGACTGGCCATTAGTTAAATAGGTTTAAGAGCTATAATTAAGCAGGCTAGTCCTGCAATTAGTTTAATTAGTCTTAAATAAACAAAAATATGATATTAAGCAATAATTGGCCTAAGAGTGGTCAACTTTGCAAAAGGTTGACCAACTCTATAAGGCCCTAACACACAGTCCACCTTAAAAAGGGGCTGGTTGTGCAAAATGGCTAAGTCTGCAAATGCAGCCCAGGCTCTCTTTTGAGCCCTGAACATTAAAGTGGCCAAACCTGCAAAGGTTTTGGGCCCAACTGTTCAACAATTGGGTTTAATTACCCAAGCCAAGTCTCAACTTGAGACTGGCTAGTTTTTAAAGAGTTAATAAAGCAGGCTAGTTCTGCAATTAGTTTAATATTGAAGTAATGTGGTCTTAACTAATTGGAACTAAGCTAAATAGGTTAAAATTGAAATAGTTCTTAATAGTAGACCTGGCCAGCCCTTAAATACCAATGCAAGGGCTGGCTATTAGTTAAATAAATCCCAAAAGAGCTGAAACTTGACCTAGGCAGTCGAGTAAATCAGCAAAGTCTTTGAGGGCATATAGGGAACTTGAAATAGTATTCTAGCAAATAGTTTGAAATATATAGGGTAAGGGAGTCATTTGTACCTCTGATTTCTGCAAATTTGCAGAGATTTAAGGGTATAATGGTCTCCCTAAAAAGGGAAATCAGTAAAAATCCCAAACCCCTAAGGCTACATTAGTAAAAACCCTTAAAAAGGAATCTTTAGAACCTTCCAGCACATGCTGGAAGGATTTCTGTTAACAGATTTAGGGGGCCAAAGTGTGAATTGGGTAATTTTAGAGGGGGAGAAGTGGGATTAATCCCATACTTTCTCCCGAAGTTTTCAGCCCTTTCCCATGCCTATATATACTCCCAAAAAGAGTGTATTAGGGGCGGGCTTTTGAAGAAAAGTTCAGAGAAATAGAGTATCAACATAGCAGTAGGCTTTTTTCTGCAATTTCGAGTGAGAATCTGGGAAATATTCTTCTGATTTTGGGTTCTTTGCTCGAGTTTTTTTTTTACCTAGATTTCTACTTGCTTTGTTGAGGTTTTCTGCTCGTTGGTTTCTGGGTTTCTTATTTGTGGATTGCTGTGGTTTTCTGCTCTGTTAAGATTCAATTCTACACTGTTGCTTGTGCCTCGTTGAGTCTGTTGCTGTTGCTTATTCACATCCCTTAGAACTCATTGGTTTCTTTTGCTGATTTAGGTACACTACTGTTCAAACAAAGCTGTACTGTGATTTGGGTGAAATAACATGAAGATTTCAGTTTAAATTTTTAAATTTCCTTGTATTATGTAGCTCATTACTATTATTAGCTTAGAATTATAATACTGATGTTATAGTAGATAGAAGTAGAAGAAACAGACATGAGATATTGTAATAGCTAGTATAATGGTAGTAGTGTAGTAGTAGTATAGTCATAGATCGCCTGTCACTTAGTTAAATAGGAAACACCCTTAAAACAAAGGTTAAATAACCCTCACATAAGTCAATAACAACAAGCTCACAGTAGAATTATCAACCATACTCATTTAGTTAGTCTGTCGCGTTGGTCAATATCTAGATTTGAATAAGTTAAAAGAGGAGACCACCAGCTGAAGTAACAATTGAGGTGAAACTGGTTTTAAGAATATCAAATAAGTCTGGTTCATATTGTCATCAGTAGTTAATCACAACATGTAAATTAGTATGTAGATACAAGCAAGTCCAAAAGGGGAAGAATAATTAGAGAATCTGATAGCTCGTTTGCAACTGGGTCTGTGATACTACATGAGCTAAATTGTAATAGAACCAGCAATAAAATCTTGTGCAAATTTCATCACTTAGTGTAGTAATCCGGTAATCATTAGCAAGTAATTAGGCTATAGATCATACCTCACCTAGCTACACTGTTTTATTATTAATTTCCTAGTTCAAAAACTTCAATGTTAGTATATGTTAGTTCTCAAGAACAAAAGTAAACGCAACCGGTTAGTTTAGTTTCCTTATTAATTAGTTAAAGTCAACATTGATCTGTACAAATGATTTTCCCTTTTGATTAATAAAATAGTAATTTAATTTCATTTCAGTGTGTCTGATTTACTATGAGCTCATTATCGTTTTTTCTTTATTATTGCTTCAATCCAGTTTAGGCCTAAAAATTAGTATGGGCCTGGACCATGGGCATGTGGCTACTGGGCTAGCGATGAATGGCCCAAAGTAGGTCTGGTTCTTTAAGAACCTGGACCTATTGTTTACGTAATAAAACTCGTTCTGGAAATCCAGGTCCCAATAAAAACAGAAACTCTATGGGCCTGGAATGCTTAGTAATAACGATTAAGGGAAAAAACACAAATAGAAAAACATCGTATACACCTCTTAGGATTGAGACTCTAAAATTAAATCGGGATGAGCCTCGCACGACACTAAACAGCGGGGCCCCCTTTAGTAATGAAATAATGTATATAATAGATTCGGGAAGGCTAATAGCGAATTCCATAGCCTCTCCCAAAAGATTTTAAAAGCCGATAGACGTTATTTAGGGCACGGTTTAACGTACTTTCCTATGAACGAGTGTGCACTTGGTGAGACTCAAATCCAAATCCCGGCAAAGCCAAAATATACCAAAAGTCACAAGCGTACTGGTTGCGGTGTAACTCGAGACGTGTTTTCGCGATGCCGCAAATTCCATAAAAATATTTAAGTAAAAGGCACTGTTTGTTTGTTAAAATCTATGTTGAGTCAAACAAGAGTCGAGAACGACAATTGAGCGACCGTGCTAAAACCACGGAACCCGGGAATGCCTAACACCTTCTCCCGGGTTAACAGAGTTCCTTATCCGGATCTTTGCTTCGCAGACATTTTTAAGAGTCAAATTCCTCGGATTCGGGATTAACCGGTGACTTGGGACACCATTATCTTTCCAAGTGGCGACTCTGATTAATCTTAATAAAATCCCGAACCGATTGTCCTTTAATTGGAAAACTCCTTCCTCTATGCTATTATATCCGTCTCGGGTATTTGAGTGTCGAGGTATACCCTACAAGCGTATTTATATGCTTATTTCCCAATGTGGGGTAGTAAAAAGGGAGGTGTGACAGCTCTGGCGACTCTGCTGGGGATCCCAACCCCGAACTTCGGTTTCAGGGTTTAAGAACTCGAGCTCTTTAGAATTGCTGTTCGTGATATTGTTTAACTTCATTATATGATTTGAACAACGTGCTATGTGCTTTATCGCTTTGATATTATGTGGATTGTATATAAAAATTATGCCGAAAACCTTTCTCTCTTCACCCCCGGGGATGTGCTTACTGGTTGAGACTCCCCTTTATGTTAAAGTCACCCTAAATTAAGAAAATAGAGGCCGGATAAGTTACAAAGACGATTGACTCCGCGAGTCACCGATACGTAGCCCCCTCCTCGATTCGAGTTGTCCGCTCGGGTACACGGTCTAGCATCCTATGAAACTGCAAGATTTTGAACATAGGTCTAGGACGATTATTTGCATCATATCCGACTTAGGGGACTCAACATAGGGGTTGGGTCCGTCTAGGACAGGTGACCCGGTATTGGAAAAGACTGAGCATGTTATGTGTTGCATCCATATTGTCCTTGATCGTTATGCGGACCGACGGAAATCCCAAGGATAGAAAAACTGTTGAAAAAGAAAAAAGAGAGAGGAAAATAAGAGTTATAGAAAATAGGTATCCGAAAAATTTGAAAATTTGAAAAAATAGGTGGAACAATTTTTGATTGTAATAATTGGTCAAATAATATGACCGAACTACGTAGGTTTGATTCTTGCCATTAGGTGGGATACGTAGGCAACCCTTAAACGGGTCCAACCACACTTTTAGAAAAAAGACCAAAAAGATTTTCCTTTTCAAATAATCGAGGTGATTGCTATTTTTTCAAACGGCCGAATGTTCTGAAAGGACGCCGGAAGGCTGTTTTGGCAAAAATGGCCACTTCGAAAGCCATATTTCTTTCAAAAATGAAAAATTGCATTGAAAATGATTTTTCTTTTTTCTAAATAAAATCGCCTTAATAAATGTGCAGGACGAGCACAATGATGAATGAACATTTCTCCTTAAATAAAATCCCTTTGGAGCTGAAACTGTGGTGGCAAGACATGGGATCAGATGGTCAGGACTGGGTCAAAGGTTACTTGAAAGATCTTACAGGGTTATTGGACATAATCCCTCGAGGCGACGTGATTAGAGCGTTGGTCACATTTTGGGATCCGGCACACAATGTATTGCATTTCCCGGATTTTGAACTCACCCCTACTCTAGAGGAGATTGCTTTCTATATCGGGAAAAATGAGGTCCCGTTAAAAGGAAAATACCCGGTATCTCCAAGGACGGTAACGGTGCATCGTTTTCTGGACTCTTTGAAAATTGCTAGGAATGTTCACAATGAAAATCTAGCCAACGGGTTTTGCTCCTTAATCTTCATCTATTGTAGGTATGGACACATCGGGGGTTTCAACGACTCCACGAACAAATTATTCAGCAAGTCCAACCGAGCAAAATGGGAGGAGCACCAGAGGTTTGCTTTCTTAATGGCATTTCTCGGAATTGTCATATTTCCGAGAAAAGATGGGCATATCAGCATAAAGGTTGCCGGGGTAGCTAGCACATTGATAGTACAAGACAATTGTACTCTAGCCCCAATGATTGTAGCTGACATCTACCGTGCTCCGACTGCGTGCAAAGTGGGAGCCAACTTCTTTGAAGGGTGTAATTTGATTTTGCAAATTTGGTTAATTGAACATCTATGCCATCATCCTTCGTTCTCAAGTTATGGTTCGGCTGAATGAACATGTTTGGAAGAATTCGGTACGAGAACAAAAGAAGTAAAATTGCCGGACGGAGTCAAAGATTGGATTTTGCATCTTCGATCATTAACTGATGGCCAGATCGATTGGACATATGATTGGCTACCTCTTGACGAGGTAATATATATGCTGACGGAAGGGTCACCATTTTTGATCATGGGCTTGAAAAGCATCCAACCTTATGCCCCATACAGGGCCCTGCGACAGTTGGGTAGATGTCAAACTATTCCGAGAGACGGGGACCTCAGTTCGCAAGCTATAGAAATTGGTCCGGATGGGCAATTCCCGGAAGCAAAGATCCGGCAAATCTGGAATGAGTGTCAAAACATGAAAATGGATACTTGTGTGCAGAATAGAGCCCGGGGAGAAGTATCATCAGGATACTCCACATGGTACCGACGGGATGTTGAGCATGAACGTCTTTCGAAAAGACCTCACCTACAAGATTTGATAGAGCAATCCAAGGAGAATCAGAACTGGGCGGCCAAAGAAAAAGAATACAAGGCCAAAATCAGCTTGTTGGAGGATAAATTGAGAAATCTCCACTTTGAAAGTGGTTTACAAGCAGCATCTGATGAAGGAGAGAAGAAACAGCTGAAGAAAGAAAATGAAATGTTGAAGGCTCAGATTACTCAAATGAAAATTGCATCCGAGACCCCGGTTCGCTTAGCCCGGGATGAGAAATTAATTGAGATTCTCCGGCGCAAAGTAAATGACTACAGCTTCGACTTGGACAAGGCTGAAAAGGAATTAGTCAGGGCTCGGAAGCAAATAGCTAGAGATGCTGAGGAAAGAGCCAAGTTGGTTCAGCAGTTACAAGATAAGCACGAATTTGAGGTAGCTCGGCTCAAAAAGAAAATGATTCCAGCCATGGTTAAAAGTGACAAGATTATCAAGGATCTTGAAGAAGAGAGAGAGCATTGTTACACAACTATGGCTAGACTAGAATTGGAGCTGCAGCAAGTACAGAAAGATAACCAACATACCTTGGATGCTCGCACTGAACAAATAAGCCGATTGTTGCAAGATAAGGGGGCAATTCGAGAGAAGATTGTTCGCATTGCTCAATACATCACCCGAAAGAGTCAACTGTGTGAAGATATGTCCCGAGGAACCTTTGTATCAGCGGTGAAGTTCTTCGTGCAACAAGTCATGTCCGACCTAGATAGGCTCCAAAGGGGATTAGCATATAGGCCCGCGGCAAGACCGAACGATGTCTCGCGGGCACTAGGAGCATTAATGTATGCATCATCTTTTTATATTTTTTTTCTTTGCATCGGCATTACAACATCATCTTGTAATCAATGTTTTGAATTATCAATGAAAATCAAGTGTTGTTGTCAATTCTTTTGCTTTATGTCATTTCTTCTAATTTCGATAGGCAAATAAATAGGAACGTAATTATGAAAATGACAAGAAAAGAAAAAAAAAGAGAAGAAAAGAAAAAAAAAGAGAAAAAAAAAGAAAGAAAAAAAAGAAAAAGAAAAAAAAAGAGAGAAAGAAGAAAAAGAATTGATTGGTTCAAATGAGCAGCGGCCGGGATGATGCATGACGACTCGAGGAAAATGTGTTTGTTTTAAAGTCGTTGCATTTTATTTTCTCATGCGCTAACAACTAATGGGTGTTGATGTTTGTGAGTTCAGATTTTATTGGCAACTGGCATTCTGGCTACTCACCCTTACAACACGAGATACAAGAAAATGACGAAAGCTGTGTCCCAAGAAATTGAGGCAACTATCGTGGATCCTGCTCAAGAAGAGGAGATTGTAGACGTAGCAGGGATGAAGGAAGAAATGTACAAGTTGAGACAGCAGATGGCCGAAATGTACCAGTCTTGGTCTAGAGGTCAACCACTACCAGCCTACCCTGCTAACCCTGCATATGTCCCTCCAGCCAATCCTAACCCTGAGCCACCAACAATGAACTCGTCCTCCACCTACCCCGATTACTCTCATTATTATGCCTCCACTTCCCAAGTACCACCACCTCCAGCAAAACAAGCACCACCTCATCTACCCCAAGTTGCTCAGTGTATGTGGCACCTCCGCCCGTTGCCCTGCACAAATCATCTAGTGAACCAATGTTCCACAAACAAGATCCTCATTACTACCCGCCCGAACCAACTTTTCGACAGCACGAATCTCATACCCCGCTGATGGAAATGAGTGAAGAGAGAATTGCTAAGAATGAGTGGCAAGAAGAGATGGCCAGGAAGGTGAAAAGTCTGGAAAATGCCTTCCGCAATGTGCAAGGATTGGGAGGGCAAGTGAGTGTGGCATACAAGGATTTATGTCTGTTCCCTGAAGTGCAACTTCCCGTTGGATTTATGTTGCCAAAGTTTGATATTTATAGCGGACATGGAGATCCGGTGGCCCACCTCAGGGGATATTGTAGCAAAATGAGAGGTGCGGGAGGCAGGGATGAGCTGTTGATGGCATATTTCAGCCAGAGTTTAAGTGGTTCAGCTTTAGAGTGGTATACTCGACAGGATCGTACAAGGTGGTTCGTCTGGGATGATCTTGCGCAAGCCTTTGCAAATCACTTTCAATACAGTCTAGAAATCATACCTGATAGACTATCCCTTACAAAGATGGAGAAAAAGCCCGGAGAAAGCTTCAGGGAGTTCGGTTTCAGATGGAGGGAGCAGGCTGCAAGAGTAGATCCACCAATGAAGGAATGAGAGATGGTGGATTGTTTCCTACAGGCTTTGGAGCCTACATATTATGGTCATTTAGTGTCAGCAATTGGAAAAAGTTTCAATGAGGTCGTGAAGATGGGAAGCTTTGTTGAGGAAGGTTTGAAAACAAACAAAATCATGAGTTTTTCGGCCATTAAGGCCACAAATCAAGCAATACAGACTGGGAACGGAGGAGCAATGGGAAAGAAGGAAAAGGAAGAGGTAGCAACTGTATACCCACCAAACCTATCAACTCCATATAACCCACCGCCACCATCTTACCCGCCAACTCCATATAACACACCAACCGCATATAACCCACCACTACCATCTTACCCACCAACAGTCCCACACTACCACCACCCACAAGCCCAAACCTACTCACCACCACCACCACATGTGTGGAGAGCCCAAGCCCCACACAATGTTTACCACACCCAAAACACATACCCCGCCTCTAAACCCTACAGAAACCCAAACATACCCAGGCCTGACTCAGAATGGAGAAATAAGGCAAGGAAATCATTGACCCCGTTGGGGGAATCATATAGCAGCCTTTATCACAGACTAAAAGAGTTGGGAATGTTGAGGCCGGTTGCACCTAAACTTCCAAACCCACCTCCGAAAAACATTGATCAATTTGTCAGGTATGAGTATTGTTCGGGAACACCAGGCCATGATACTGAAAAGTGTTGGCAACTGAAGAATGCTATCCAGGATCTTATTAATAGTCGGAGAATTGAAGTTCAAGCTCCAGAGGCTTCAAACATCACGCAAAACCCACTACCAACTCACCATGAAATGCATATGATAAAATTGGTGCAGGGTGAGAGCAGTCGGAAGCCGTATCAGTCTGTTATGATGATAAAGGCAAGTGGCAGAACGGAAAAGGAAGCCGAGAAAGAAAAAGAGATTGTTGAAGAACCAGCAAAAAGCTAGTAGTAGTGGAGGGTTTGAAGGTTGTAGTACCAGGCGTGAAGCCAATATTGACTGTGAAAGGCGCTAGTATGGAAGCAGTAATCATAAGACCGGTGGTGCAGATGCCGGTGGTGAGCACAAAGACTGTACCTTGGAATTACAACAAGGTAACAGTGGTTTATAAAGGAAAAGAGGTATCCGGGGAAATTAATGAAACCCACGGTCTGACTCGGTCTGGGAGGTGCTTTGCCCCAGAAGAGTTGAGAAGAATGAAAACAGTGAAAGAGAATTAGTTAAAGAAGCCAGTGTCAGAAGAAGAGGCGGAGGAATTCCTTAAAAAGATAAAGTCGCAGGATTACTCTATAGTTGAGCAGCTGAGGAAGACCCCCGCACAGATCTCTTTTCTCTCTTTGTTAATACACTCAGAAGAACATAGGAAAGCTCTGATGAAGATACTAAACGAGGCTCATGTTCCAGAGAAAGATCTCAGTTTGCCACCTGGAAAAGATTACCAGCAAGATCTTCGAGTCTAATAGGATCACATTCTCAGATAAGGAATTGCCTGTTGAAGGAACCGAGCACAATAAGGCGCTTTACCTTACGGTAAAAAGCGAGGAGTCGGTGGTAACCAGAGTGTTAATTGATAACGGATCCAGCGCTAACATTTGCCCATTTTCAACTCTGGGAAAGCTGAACATCAATCCAGAGAGAATCCGGAAGAACAGTATAAGTGTTAGAGGATTTGATGGTGGAGGCAAAAACACATCGGGAGACATTATTCTGGAGGTGACCATTGGTCCTGTGGATTTTACTATGGAATTCCAAGTGCTCGACATTGCTGTGTCATATAATTTGTTGCTAGGCTGACCCTGGATCCACGCGGCCAAGGCAGTACCATCGTCTTTACACCAGATGGTCAAATTCGAGTGTGAGCAATAGGAAATTGTGGTACATGGGGAAGAAAATGCCTGCAATGTGGTAACGCCATTTGATGATGCTGACAGAGATAGGGGTCCTTGGGTCTACCATGTGACAGATGCCATAGCGGTGAATAGAATTGCTGAAGGGGAAAAGTTGCCGATGCCTATGGTGGCACCAACTGCTATGATGGTGGCCAAGGAGATGCTTAAAAATGGGTTTGCTCCAGGAAAGGGATTGGGCAAATCATTGCAGGGAGTTATTCAACCAGTTCAACTTCCAGAAAACAAAGGTACTTTCGGCTTAGGGTTCAAACCCACCTTTGCCGACATCCAGAGAGCCTCCAAAGCCAAAAAGAACTGGACCTTGCCTAAGCCTATACCCAAATTATCCGACACCTTCATCAAGCCTGGTACAAAATATCGGACATCTGCTGTGACAAAGTACATCGAGACCAGACCCGATGAAGAAATTCTGAGTTTTGAGAAGATATTTGGGGATGTGAATATGGTTGAAGTGGGGGAAGGCACAAGCAAAATGGATGTGCAGTTTGTGGGACCTAGAATCATGTTGAACAATTGGGAAGCCACTCCTTTCCCTATCAGGAATGAGTCCTGGTAGTTAGCTCCGAAAATTTCATCATTGCTTTCCCAAAAATAATTACTTTTGTAGTTTTCCCACCCCCCTCATGAAAAGAAAATCAAAATGTATCCCGAACTTTGTTCATCCTTTTATCAATGAAATGCAGTTTCCTTTTTCTTCACTTTTTGCCTTATTTTTCTTTATTTTTTCTTTTGTACAGTTCTGCATGTGTTGATTCTGATGCCATGTCATGCGTGAAGGATTCTAGACCCAGTTCTGACAATCACATTACCATACAAGAAATTGAGGAAGATAGTGAGATAGAATGTGAGGATGAGGAAGCCCTGGAGGAAATAAGCAAGGACATGAAACAATATGAGGAAAAACCCAAACCAAATTTGAGTGATACAGAATCTGTAAATTTGGGGAGCGAAGACAATGTCCGGAAACAAAGATTAGTGTTCATTTGGAGGCACCCCTCAGGGATGAATTGATAAGGTTGTTACATGAGTTTAAGGACATTTTTGCCTGGTCCTATGATGACATGCCCGGACTTAGCACTGATTTGGTGGTACACAAGTTGCCTATCTATTCTGAATGCCGGCCGGTAAAGCAAAAATTGTGGAAATTCAAAACGGACATTAGTGTGAAGATAAAAGAAGAGGTGAATAAGCAGTTTGAGGCAAAGGTCATACGAGTCACCAAATACCCCACCTGGTTGGCAAATGTCGTGTCGGTCCCGAAGAAAGATGGAAAAACCAGAGTGTGTGTAGATTATAGAGACCTTAACAAAGCTAGTCCGAAGGATGACTTCTCATTGCCAAACATTCACATATTGATCGACAATTGCGCCAAGCATGAAATCGGTTTATTTGTGGACTGTTATGCCGGTTATCACCAGATCCTGATGGACGAAGAAGACGCTGAGAAAACTGCCTTCATTACACCTTGGGGAATGTATTGTTACAGAGTAATGCCGTTTGGATTTAAGAATGTCGGGGCAACTTATATGAGGGCAATGACCACGATGTTTCATGATATGATGCATCAAGAAATTGAAGTATATGTGGATGATATCATCATAAAGTCCAAAAAGCAACCTGATCATGTGAGAGATTTGAGAAAGTTTTTCCAAAGACTCCGGAGGTACAATTTAAAGCTCAATCCTGCGAAGTGCGCCTTTGGAGTACCTTCAGGGAAATTGCTGAGGTTTATAGTGAGTCGGCGAGGTATTGAACTAGATCCATCAAAGATCAAGGCTATCCAAAGTCTACCTCCGCCGAAGAACAAGAATGAGGTAATGAGTTTACTAGGAAGGTTGAATTACATTAGTCGATTCATTGCTCAATTGACATCAACGTGTGAGCCGATCTTCAAGTTGTTGAAGAAATATGCAGCAGTGAAATGGACCGACGAGTGTCAGAAAGACTTTGACAAGATCAAGGAATATTTGGCCAATCCTCCAGTGTTAGTTCCTCCAGAGCCAGGGCGACCTCTAATTTTGTACTTGACAGTGCTCGACAATTCCTTTGGTTGTGTGCTGGGCCAGCACGACGAGACAGGAAAGAAAGAACAAGCCATATATTACCTCAGTAAGAAGTTTACATCCTACGAGGTGAAATATACTCAACTTGAAAGAACTTGTTGTGCGTTGATCTGGGTAGCTCAAAAATTAAAGCATTATTTGTCCGCATATACCACATACTTGATATCACGACTGGATCCTCTGAAGTACATATTTCAGAAGCCTATGCCTACAGGGAGACTTGCTAAATGGCAGATTCTGCTCACAAAATTTGACATTATCTATGTGACTCGTACGGCGATGAAGGCACAAGCTATTGCAGACCACTTAGCGGAGAATCCGGTGGATGATGAGTATGAGCCATTGAAGACGTACTTTCTAGATGAGGAGGCAATGAATGTCAAGGAAATGGAACAAGATGAGAAGCCAGGATGGAAAATGTACTTCGACGGAGCCATCAACAGCAAGGGCGTTGGTATCGGAGCGGTACTCATTTTAGGTACGGGTCAACACTATCCCATCACGGCTCAGCTTCAATTTTTCTGTACCAACAACATGGCCGAATATGAGGCGTGCATCTTGGGCTTAAGGATGGCAATTGACATGGGTATTCAAGAGATTTTGGTCATGGGTGACTCGGATCTCTTGGTACACCAAATCCAGACCTTACCGGTATTGTTTGCACAAGTTGTCCCAAAGATTCCAATTTATAGAGTTCAAGCACATCCCAAGAATGCACAATGAGATCGCAGATGCTTTGGCCACACTGTCCTCCATGCTGCACCATCCGGACAAGACATATATAGATCCACTCCAGATCCAAGTCCGTGATCAAAATGCTTATTGCTTTGCTGTGGAAGAAGAATTAGATGAAGAACCGTGGTATCATGACATCATGGAATACCTTAAAGCTGGCAAATACCCGGAACAGGCCACTGGTGATCAGAAGAGAACCATCAGGCGTTTAGCTAACGGATTTTTCCTCAGTGGAGGAGTTATGTACAAAAGAACACCAGATCTGGGGTTATTGAGATGTGTGGATGCACAACAAGCTGATGAAATCATGATTGAAGTACATGCTGGAGCCTGTGGACCTCACATGAGCGGATATGTCTTAGCAAAGAAGATTTTGAGAGCTGGGTATTACTGGCTCACTATGGAGCGTGATTGTATCAGGTATGTAAGGAAATGCCCCCAATGCCAGGTACATGGAGACTTGATCCACTCCCCGCCTTATGAGTTGCATACAATGTCTGCACCTTGGCCCTTTGTCGCTTGGGGCATGGACATTATCGGCCCAATAGATCTAGCCGCTTCCAATGGGCATAGGTTCATTTTGGTTGCAATTGATTATTTCACCAAGTGGGTTGAGGCAAAGACATTCAAAGCAGTAACGAAGAAAGCGGTGGTGGACTTTGTGCATGAGAATATTATATGCCGATTTGGAATTCCCAAGGTGATCATCACGGATAATGGAGCCAATCTAAACAGTCACCCCATGGCGGAAGTTTGCGAGAGATTCAAGATCACACATCGCAATTCCACACCTTACAGGCCAAAGGCTAATGGGGCAGTAGAAGCGGCGAATAAGAATATCAAGAAGATTCTCCGGAAAATGGTGGAGGGATCCAGGTAATGGCATGAAAAGTTACCCTTTGCTCTCATGGGTTACTGCACGACAGTGCGTACTTCTATCGGAACCACACCTTACACACTGGTGTATGGAACGGAGGCTGTTATACCCGTAGAAGTAGAAATACCGTCATTACGGATCATAGCCGAAGCTCAGATAGATGACGATGAATGGGTAAAAGCCCGGTTGGAACAATTGAGTTTGATTGATGAAAAGAGGTTGGCCGCAGTTTGCCATGGGCAGTTGTATCAATGAAGAATGGCCAGAGCATACAATAAGAAGGTACGACCTCGAAAGTTTGAAGTAGGACAACTCGTATTGAGGCGTATCCTACCGCATTGGGCCGAGGCAAAGGGCAAGTTTGCGCCAAATTGGCAGGGACCATTTGTGGTATCGCGGGTGTTGTCCAATGGGGCATTATATTTAACCGATGTTGAAGGAAAGTGCGTAGAGACTGCTATCAATTCAGATGCGGTCAAAAGATACTATGTATGATTCCTTTTCAATTATGTGTTTTGTATTTTGTTGTGATTATGGAATTGAAATGACGAAGGCGTTTTTTATTCTCTATCCAAACACTTTATCCATTGACAACCCCCTTTGAGCCTTAATTAAAATATTCTTTCATATCCCTCTCTCGGAATCGCTTATAGCCCAATAAGATCGAAATTGACAAAATGAAAAAAAATGATGAAAAAATGATGATGGAAAACGATGGAAATAATGATGAAAAAATAGTGATTTAAAAAAAAAGAAGAGAAAAAGACAAAGAAATCGGGAAAAAGTCAAAAAGAAATCCATCTAACTAATGAAGTTGGATGAACTACGTCCGACTTGATCCCGAAAGGGTACGTACGCAGCCTCTCTGAGGTTTGTCACACCTCCTTTTGGCGTGCCCCCTACCCCGAAGGGTAGATGTGCGAGGGAGTTTTTCCAATTTAAGTGACAATATTCGAAACGGGATTATTCTATTTATTTCAGAGTCGCCACTTGGAATAAATTAAGGAGTCCCAAATCACCAATTTATTTAAATCCCGAATCGAGGAAATTTCGACTTTCCAATGAAGTCTGCGAACCAGAAATTCTAAGTAAGGAATTCTGTTGACCCGAGGGAAGGTGTTAGGCACCCCCGGATCCCGTGGTTCTAGCACGGTCGCTTCAATTATTATAAATGGCTAAAAATTCCTGATTTTATACATGTTTATAAATTATATGCTTTCATTAAACTTTAAAACGCTCTATTAATTTGAGATTGTACCAAAAGAAAAACTAATTAACGCAGACGCAGACTTTTAACAAATAAGTAAAAAACATGTACCTGGATCACTTACTTCAACCTATGCCGATTAAAGCAACTGTTAGACTAAATAAAATGATACCTAAATTGAAAACCACAACTGGCCGTTTATATACTAACAAAATAGTACCGATTTTGATCTTAGGGCCAAGGAACCCAAACCATGTATCACGACCCGGATTTTTCCCCAATATCGGGATCGTGATGGCGCCTACTCGTGATAGCTAGGCAAGCCACTGTATTCATACTATCCTGTTTTTAACACAATTTTAATTAAATAAATGAGGAATACTTTATCGAAATAGAAATAACTAATTACAAGATGAAAATCATACTGAAATCCTCTACCCAAGACGTGGAGTCACCAACTCACGAACTACTACCGAATACTACACATAAAAGTTTGAAAGAAATATAACATAATTCTGTTTGTCTCGGAACAAAGAGACTACAGCTAGTAACATAAATAAAGAGAGAGACGCCGGGCCTGCGGACGTCCGCAAGCTACCTCGGTCTCAAATGTGATCAACTTCCACGCAATCGATTTACTGCTGTTGCTCCTGATCGTAACCTGGACCTGTGCAAAAACGCACAGAAGTGTAGTATCAGCACAACCGACCCCATGTGCTGGTAAGTGCCCGGCCTATCCCGGCGAAGTAGTGACAAGCCTAGGACCAGACACCCACATAAACCTGTGCAGTTCAATATATATGTATACCACAGAATAACAAGAAATAACCAAGTAATAACACAATAAGGAATATCTCAAAGAACTCAACAATTAACAACAGTTAATAAGTTCACAATGAAAAACAAAGTAAAATGGAAACACAAGTAATATCAAGTCAAGGAATAGCAAACAGTTGCACGGCATCACCCTTCGTGCTTTTACTCTCATCCTCACCAAATAAGCAAATAAAGTACACGGCATCACCCATCGTGCTTTTACTCTCATCCTCACATCCATAGTACGGCATGATCCTTCGTACATGGTTCAATAACAGGGCACGGCATGATCCTTCGTGCATAAATAATAAAACATGGCACGACATTAACCTTCGTGCATAAATAATAAATCAAGGCACGGCATCACCCTTCGTGCATTATCACTCTTCCTCACCCAAATAACAATCACAGTTAAGGGCAAAGAAAGCAAAAATTCATAAACTGTCCCAACAAGGGCAATCAATAATTACCTTCGCAACAAGTCCCGACAAGGGAGAACAATAACAATTCTACAACCTGGCAAAGGTTTAACAATTCATCTGTAGATATATCTCAAAATATGCATTTTCAACGACTCACGGTCATACTAGACGCTAGTATATGGATGCTTGTCACCACAGCCCATACACCGCACTCGATCACATAACACATAACACATAATCCTATTCCCTCAAGCTAGGATAGAACAAACACTTACCTCGAATGTTTATGAACAATTCAATCCGTGGAAATGTCTTTTTCTTTCAAATTTGGCTCCAATCCGATCGTATCTATACACAATTGGTTTAATATCATCAATACTACTCAACAAACTAATTCCTAAGACCAAATACAACTTTTACAACATTCTGCCCGGAATAGTGAATTTCGACCCCGGGCCCACATGGTCGGAACTCGGGGTTAGGACCAAAATCCGGTTACCCATCCCCCCACGAGTTCATGTATATGATTTGTTTCAAAATCGAACCTCAATTCGAGGTCCAATTTCCCAATTTATGAAAAACCCTATATTCTAACAAAACAAGAAATTCTACCATGAAAACCTTTGATTTCTATTGAAAAACATGTTTAATGATGTTAGGAATTGAAAGAATTAAGTAAAAAGTGACTTACAATTGTTTTGACGAAGAAGGAATCCGTGAAGAATCGCAAATGGGTGTTTTTGTTTTGTAAAACGTGAAGAAATGAACTGAAAATCGTGTTTTACAGGTCTCTGTGTTCGAATTTGCGAACATGGGTTCGCAAATGCGAACCCCGACCAATTTCTAGAGTTTGAAAAATAAGCTAAGGCTGGGAAGTTCGCATTTGCGAACTTTTGTTCGCATTTGCGAAGCCAAGGCAAATCTGGGGCTTCGCATTTGCGAACATTTGTTCGCATTTGCGAACCAGGCTGGAAAGGGCAGTGTTCGCATTTGCGAACTATTGTTCGCATTTGCGAACACAGGTAGTAAAGGGCATTGTTCGCATTTGCGAACTATTGTTCGCATTTGCGAAGCATGCCTTTTCACCGGAGGCCTCGCAATTGCGAGGTTTGGTTCGCATTTGCGAACCCAAACGGTCCTGGGCACCTTCGCATTTGCGACCAAGGGTTCGCATTTGCGAACCCTGCCTTGACCCGCCACCTTCGCAATTGCGAGAAATACTTCGCAATTGCGAAGACAACAGCTGGGTGAAAAACCAGCAGTGCAAAAATTCAGAATTTCATCCAACGGCCTATCAAATCTTTACCCGAGCTCCCCGGCTCCAAACCAAACATGTACACAACATCAAAAACACATTATGAACTTGTTCGTGTGATCACATCGCCAATATCACATCGTTTTCATCAAATCAAGCCTCAAATTCATGATTTTCATACTTTTGGTTTTCAAAACTTTCAAACTTGGGACTCAAGGTCCAAAACATCTCAAACGACATCCGAATGTCACCAAACTTTACAGAAATCACATATATAATATTTAAGACTTATACCGGGCGTCGGAACCAAAATACGAGCCCGATACTAAGGTCAATTAATTCATTTCCTTTAACAATTACATCAAAAACAATTTCATAGAAAAATTCATAACTTGGGCTCTAGGCCTCGAATTCGACTCCGGACGCATGTCCAAGTCCCATATTTTCCTACGGACCTCTCGGGACCATCCAATCTCGGGTCCGGATCCGTTTACCAAAAATGTTGACCGAAGTCAACCATATCAATATTAATATCATTTTTATCCAAATTTCTCATAGAATTCATATTTTCTATCACAAAATCTTTCCGGCTACATGCTCGGATTGTGCATGTAAATCGAGGCAACATAGAATGAGGTTTTCAAGGCCTCAGAAGCTCGAAATGATTAATAAAATAAGTGATGACCCTTTGGGTCGTCACAATCTCCACCTCTAAAACAACCGTTCGTCCTCAAACGGACAAAAGAAAGAAGTACCTGAGTCAGGAAACAAGTGTGGGTAGCGGCTCCGCATATCAGACTCGGACTCCCAGGTCGATGCCTCAGGAGGCTGACCTTTCCACTGAACACGCACAGAAGGAAAACACATGTGTGGGATCGCCGGTCTAGAATGGCCACCGGCTCCTCCTCGTAAGATAGTTCATTGTCCAATTGGACAGTGCTGAAGTCTAATACATGTGTGGGATCTCTGTGGTACCTCTGAAGCATAGATACATGAAAAACTAGATGCACGACTGATAAGCTAGGCGGCAAAGCTAATCTGTAAGCCACCCCTCCCACTCTGTCTAGAATCTCAAATGGACCAATATACCTAGGGCCGAGCTTGCCCTTCTTCCCGAACCTCATCACGCCCTTCATAGGCGACACTCGGAGCAATACTCGTTCACCAACCATGAAATCTACATCTCGAACCTTACGATCCGCATAAGTCTTCTCTCTGGACTGAGTGGCACGCAATCTCTCCTGGATAATTTTGACCTTATCCAAGGCCTCCGGAACTAAGTCTGTACCCAACAACCGAGCCTTCCCCGGCTCAAACCATCCGACTGGAGATCGACATCGCCTACCATACAACGCCTCATACGGAGCCATCTGGATGCTAGATTGGTAACTGTTATTATAGGGGAACTCTGCTAATGGTCGAAATTGGTCCCACGAGCCTCCGAAATCAATAACACAGGCTCAAAGCATGTCCTCTAAAATCTGAATAGTCCTCTCGGACTGGCCATCCGTCTAAGGATGAAATGCTGTACTCAACTGAACCTGGGGACTGCTCTCCAGAACCGCGAGGTAAACTGCGTACCCCGATCAGAGATAATAGATACTGGCACTCCATGGAGACGAACAATCTCCCTAATGTAAACCTCCGCTAACCTCTCCGACGAGTAGGAGACAGATACTGGAATAAAGTGTGCTGACTTGGTCAGCCTATCAACGATGACTCAAATAGCATCAAACTTCCTCCGAGTCAAAGGAAGTCCAGTAACGAAGTCCATAGTGATCCGCTCCCATTTCCACTCGGGAATTTCAATCCTCTGGAATACACCACCAGGTCTCTGGTGCTCATATTTCACCTGCCGACAATTTAGACACCGAGCGACATACGCAACGATATCTTTCTTCATTCTGCGCCACCAATAGTGTTGCCGTAAGTCCTGGTACATCTTCGCGGCGCCTGGGTGAATAGAATACCGCGAACTGTGGGCCTCCGCTAAGATCAACTCTCGAATCCCTTCAACATTGGGCACACAAACTCGACCCTGCAATTTCAATACCCCATCATCATCTAGGTTTACCCGTGTGGCACCTCCCCGCTGTACTGTATCTCTCAACTCACGCAAATGAGGATCATCAAATTGCCTCTCACGGATACGCTCTAATAAAGAAGAACGAGCGACCGTGCGGGCTAACACCCTGCTAGGCTCAGAAATGTCTAATCTCACGAACCGGTTGGCTAAGGCCTGGACATCTAGAGCTAATGGTCTCTGACTGACCGGAATATATGCAAGACTACCCATGCTGGCATACTTTCTACTCAATGCATCGGCCACCACATTGGCCTTACCTGGGTGATATAAGATAGTAACATCATAGTCTTTTAGCAACTCTAACCATCTCCGCTGTCGTAGATTCAACTCTTTTTGCTTGAACAAGTACCGTAGGCTTTTGTGATTAGTGTACACCTCACATGTCACACCATATAGATAATGCCTCCAGATCTTTAAGGCATGAACCACTGCTGCTAACTCAAGATCATGAACTGGATAATTCTTCTCATGTATTTTTAACTGTCTCGAAGCATAAGCAATAACCTTACCATCCTGCATCAACACCGCTCCAAGCCCTGTACGAGATGCATCACAGTAAATTGTATAAGGCCCTGCACCCGTAGGTAGTATCAACACTGGTGTCGTAGTCAAGGCTGTCTTGAGCTTCTGAAAGCTCGCCTCACACTCCTCTGACCACTGGAACTGGGCACCCTTCTGGGTCAACTTGGTCATCGGGGATGCAATGGAAGAAAACTCATCTACAAATCGACGGTAGTAACCGGCTAACCCCAAGAAACTCCGGATCTCAGTCACTGAAGCTGGTCGAGGCCAATTCTGGACTGCCTCAATCTTCTTTGGGTCTACCTGAATACCTTCCACCGATACAATGTGACCCAGAAATGTTACCGAACTCAGCCAGAACTCACATTTAGAAAATTTGGCATATAGCTGGTTATTTTTCAGAGTCTGAAGAACCACTCTGAGGTGCTGCTCGTGCTCTTCCCGGCTGCGGGAGTACACCAGGATGTCATCTATAAAGACTATCACGAACAGATCTAAGTAAGGCCTGAATACCCGATTCATCAACTCCATGAATGCTGCTGGGGCATTGGACAACCCGAAGGACATGACCAAGAACTCATAATGCCCATATCTAGAGCGAAAGGTCGTCTTAGGAATGTCAGCCGCCCTGATCTTCAGCTGATGGTAGCCTGACCTCAAGTCTATCTTAGAAAATACCCTCGCTCCCTGGAGCAGGTCAAACAAATCATCAATCCTCGGCAGTGGATACTTATTCTTGATAGTCACCTTGTTTAACTGCCGGTAATCAATACACATCCGCATCGAGCCATCTTTCTTCTTTACAAATAATACAGGTGCTCCCCAGGGGGAAACACTGGGCCTGATAAAGCCCTTCTCAAGAAGGTCTTGCAACTGATCTTTAACTCTTTTAGCTCCGGCGGGGCCATACGATAGGGTGGAATAGAGATTGGCTGAGTGCCCGGTGCCAGATCAATACAGAAATCAATATCCCTGTCGGGTGGCATGCCCGGCAGGTCTGAAGGAAAAACCTCAAGAAACTCCCGTGCAATAGGGACCGACTCAATGGAAGGAACTTCTGCGCTGGAATCACGAACATAAGCCGGATAAGCTAGACACCCCTTCTCGACCATGCGTCGAGCCTTAACATAGGAAATAACAGTGCGAACGGAGTGGCTTGAGGTACCTTTCCACTCTAGTCGGGGTGATTCTGGCAAGGCTAAGGTCACAGCCTTAGCATGACAATCTAGAATAGCATGGTATGGGGACAACCAGTCCATCCCCAATATGACATCAAAATCCACCATATCCAAAAGCAACAGATCAACACGGGTCTCAAGACCCCCAAATATAACTACGCACGAACGATGCACCCGGTCGACTACAATAGAATCACCCACTGGTGTAGCCACATAAACTAGAATATCCAGAGCATAGCTGGGCACGGCCAAATATGGTGCAAAGCAGGATGACACATAGGAATATGTAGATCCAGGGTCAAATAATACTGAAGCACCTCTGCCACACACAAGATAATAATGATACATGTGATCACAGCATCTGATGCCTCCGCCTCTAGCCTGGCTGGCAAAGCATAGAATCGGGGATCAGCACCTCCCTCTGAGCTACAGCCCTAGGACGGTCATCAACTGGTTGTCCTCTGCCTCTGGCTGGATGGTCTCCACCTCTACGGTCTCGACCTCCACCTCTATGATCTCTACCCCCGCCTCTAACTGGCTGGGCAGGCTGAGGGTCAGCTGGGGCCTGAATCATGGGATGAGGGCTCCGCTGCTGAGTGTTGCCCGTCACTCGAGGGCAGAATCTGACAAGATGACCTGGGTCACCACAACCATAGCAACTCTTGGGCTGATGGGGTCGCTGGCCCTGACGACCTGAATGGCCTCCGCGAACACTCTGAAGAGGCTGGGTACTAATAGGAGACTGATCTGAATATTGCCCCCGAAAACCACGATCACCTGGTCCACCCTGTGAAGCCTGAAGGGCGGAATGAAAAGGCCTGGAGGACTGGCCTCTATCAAAGGATTCTCTGCTACCAGAGGAAGAAGCACCAAACCTACCCGAATGACGAGGCCTCTTATCCGAAGAATAACCGCCTCCTCTAGCGAGAGCCATCTCAACTCCGCGTGCTGCATTAGCCGCCTCCTGAAATGATATGTCACTCCCCACGCCCATAGCCATCTGGAGTCTAATCGGCTGATTAAGCCCATCTATAAATATGCGGACCCTCTCCCGCTCCGTGGGAAGTATCACCACTGCATGACGAGCCAAGTCGACAAATCTCGTCTCATACTGTGTAACTGTTATAGTGCCCTGATGGAGGCGCTCAAATTGCCTCCGAAGTACATCCCGCTGAGTAGCAGGGAGAAACTTCTCCACAAATAGTTCCGCAAACTGATCCCATGATAAAGCTGGGGACCCTGCTGGTCGAGTCAAGCAATAATCTCTCCACCAAGTCTTGGCGGATCCTGCAAGCCTGAATGTACAGAAGTCAACTCCATTTGACTCCACGATCCCCATAGTCTTGAGAATCTCATGGCAACTAAATAAGAAGTCCTGAGGATCCTCTGATGTGGCTTCACTGAATGTAGTGGTAAATAGATTGGAGAACCGATCAAGCCTCCACAACGAATCAGAAGTCATGGCCGCTCCATCACCTGCATGAGTTGTGGTACTTGACTGAGTGGCCACAGCTGGCTGAACTACTGGTGCCTGAGGCTGAGGAGCTATTGGCTCCGGAGTACGAGTAATAGGAGTCTGGGCCCCTCTTCCAGCCTGAGAAGCGGCTGGTGGAACTGATAATAAACCTGCTCTGGCAATGCTGTCCATAAATCCCGCTATTCTGACCAAAGCATCCCGGAGATCCGGGGTAAATAAAGCCTCTCCTGGGACCTGAGCTGGGCCCACTGGAGCTGCTGGAACCGGAACCTCCTCGTCAATCTCAATATGAGGCTCCAGCTAAAAATTCCTGATTTTATACATGTTTATAAATTATATGCTTTCATTAAACTTTAAAACGCTCTATTAATTTGAGATTGTACCAAAAGAAAAACTAATTAACGCAGACGCAGACTTTTAACAAATAAGTAAAAAACATGTACCTGGATCACTTACTTCAACCTATGCCGATTAAAGCAACTGTTAGACTAAATAAAATGATACCTAAATTGAAAACCACAACTGGCCGTTTATATACTAACAAAATAGTACCGATTTTGATCTTAGGGCCAAGGAACCCAAACCATGTATCACGACCCGGATTTTTCCCCAATATCGGGATCGTGATGGCGCCTACTCGTGATAGCTAGGCAAGCCACTGTATTCATACTATCCTGTTTTTAACACAATTTTAATTAAATAAATGCGGAATACTTTATCGAAATAGAAATAACTAATTACAAGATGAAAATCATACCGAAATCCTCTACCCAAGACGTGGAGTCACCAACTCACGAACTACTGCTGAATACTACACATAAGAGTTTGAAAGAAATATAACATAATTCTGTTTGTCTCGGAATAAAGAGACTACAGCTAGTAACATAAATAAAGAGAGAGACGCCGGGCCTACGGACGTTTGCAAGCTACCTCGGTCTCAAATGTGATCAACTCCCACGCAATCGATTTACTCTGCTGCTGCTCCTGATCGTAACTTGGACCTGTGCAAAAACGCACAGAAGTGTAGTATCAGCACAACCGACCCCATGTGCTGGTAAGTGCCTGGCCTATCCCGGCGAAGTAGTGACAAGCCTAGGACCAGACACCCACATAAACCTGTGCAGTTCAATATATATGTATACAACAGAATAACAAGAAATAACCAAGTAATAACACAATAAGGAATATCTCAAAGAACTCAACAATTAACAACAGTTAATAAGTTCACAATGAAAAACAAAGTAAAATGGAAACACAAGTAATATCAAGTCAAGGAATAGCAAACAGTTGCACGACATCCCCTTCGTGCTTTTACTCTCATCCTCACCAAATAAGCAAATAAAGTACACGGCATCACTCTTCGTGCTTTTACTCTCATCCTCACATCCATAGTACGGCATGATCCTTCGTACATGGTTCAATTACAGGGCACGGCATGATCCTTCGTGCATAAATAATAAAACATGGCACGACATTAACCTTCGTGCATAAATAATAAATCAAGGCACGACATCACCCTTCGTGCATTATCACTCTTCCTCACCCAAATAACAATCACAGTTAAGGGTAAAGAAAGAAGCAGAAATTCATAAACTGTCCCAACAAGGGCAATCAATAATTACCTTCGCAACAAGTCCCGACAATGGAGAACAATAACAATTCTACAACCTGGCAAAGGTTTAACAATTCATCTGTAGATATATCTCAAAATAAGCATTTTCAATGACTCACGGTCATACTAGACGCCAGTGTATGGATGCTTGTCACCACAGCCCATACACCGCACTCGATCACATAGCACATAACACATAATCCTATTCCCTCAAGCTAGGATAGAACAAACACTTACCTCGAATGTTTATGAACAATTCAATCCTTGAAAATGTCTTTTTCTTTCAAATTTGGCTCCAATCCAATCGTATCTATACACAATTGGTTTAATATCGTCAATACTACTCAACAAACTAATTCCTAAGACCAAATACAACTTTTACAACATTCTGCCCGGAATAGTGAATTTCGACCCCGGGCCCACATGGTCGGAACTCGGGGTTAAGACCAAAATCCGGTTACCCATCCCCCCACGAGTTCATGTATATGATTTGTTTCAAAATCGGACCTCAATTTGAGGTCCAATTTCCCAATTTATGAAAAACTCTATATTCTAACAAAAACAAGAAATTCTACCATGAAAACCTTTGATTTCTATTGAGAAACATGTTTAATGATGTTAGGAATTGAAAGAATTAAGTAAAAAGTGACTTACAATTGTTTTGAAGAAGAAGGAATCCGTGAAGAATCGCAAATGGGTGTTTTTGTTTTGTAAAAAGTGAAGAAATGAACTGAAAATCGTGTTTTACAGGTCTCTGTGTTCGCATTTGCGAACATGGGTTCGCAATTGCGAACTCCGACCAATTTCTGGAGTTTGAAAAATAAGCTAAGGCTGGGAAGTTCGCATTTGCGAACTTTTGTTCGCATTTGCGAAGCCAAGGCAAATCTGGGGGCTTCGCATTTGCGAACATATGTTCGCATTTGCGAACCAGGCTGGCCTCCAGGGACCTTCGCATTTGCAAACATTTGTTCGCATTTGCGAGCGAGGCTGGGCTGAGGGACCTTCACATTTGCAAAGAATGCTTCGCATTTGCGAAGTATGCCTTTTCACTGGAGGCCTCGCAATTGCGAGGTTTGGTTTGCATTTGCGAACCCAAACGGTCCTGGGCACCCTTCGCATTTGCGACCAAGGGTTCGCATTTGCGAACCCTGCCTTGACCTGCCACCTTCGCAATTGCGAGAAATACTTCGCAATTGCGAAGACAACAACTGGGTGAAAAACCAGCAGTGCAAAAATTCAGAATTTCATCCAACGGCCTATCAAATCTTTACCCGAGCTCCCCGGGCTCCAAACCAAACATGTACACAACATCAAAAACACATTATGAACTTGTTCGTGTGATCACATCGCCAATATCACATCGTTTTCATCAAATCAAGCCTCAAATTCATGATTTTCATACTTTTGGTTTTCAAAACTTTCAAACTTGGGACTCAAGGTCCAAAACATCTCAAACGACATCCGAATGTCACCAAACATTACAGAAATCACATATATAATATTTAAGACTTGTACCGGGCGTCGGAACCAAAATACGAGCCCGATACCAAGGTCAATTAATTCATTTCCTTTAACAATTACATCAAAAACAATTTCATAGAAAAATTTATAACTTGGGCTCTAGGCCTCGGAATTCGACTCCGGACGCATGTCCAAGTCCCATATTTTCCTACGGACCTCTCGGGACCATCCAATCTCGGGTCCGGATCCGTTTACCAAAAATGTTGACTGAAGTCAACCATATCAATATTAATATCATTTTTATCCAAATTTCTCATAGAATTCATATTTTCTATCACAAAATCTTTCCGGCTACATGCTCCGATAGTGCACGTAAATCGAGGCAACATAGAATGAGGTTTTCGAGGCCTCAGAAGCTCGAAATAATTAATAAAATAAGTGATGACCCTTTAGGTCATCACACCATGTAATAACTCATTGGGCAAAACTCTTAGTAACATATACGCTGGGCTTAAAGATCAACCAAGTCTGACAAAACATTTGGACGAGTGGAAGATCGATTCCCTTCTTCTCATATTGTGACGAGACATTAACAATGTCCGTTTAAGTTCTATTTCATACTCACATTTGTCCTATACCCTGATCTATTAGTGAAGGTTACTAAAATTGATGATTAAATAAACACAAGAGTTTGGTGATAGTATTACTAAAGCCAACTAGCTATTTTCGAACTTACTTAAACTAACGTTATTAGATAATTAGACTATTGAAATCGTGATACAAAGCCATTTTTTAACTCCTCTTTCACCACTATTGAGAATACATCAGTACTTAAGAACTAACATTAGGCTAACATTATTCACTAATAATAGCAACCAACACTAGTTATTAACCTTATTCAATATTACTAAAATTAACATGACTTTGCTCACATATCCTGCAATTTCGTAACTGCAATACTGAGTTAGCCTACTGAAACAACCACTGGAATCAATTAAGTATTTAACTTTCAAAAATGTGAGAAAACCATAGTTCGTACAGTATAGTCCTATTGCAGCAATTAATAAGGGACTATAGGACACATTAGCACATATGCACTCTAGTTATACACTTATTAATGAGTTACAGGCTAAAAGATTTCTACTGAAGCATCCAGATATAAGGGAATTCAACTGGAAAGAAAAAGAAAACTTGACAGCAACTCCATTTCAATCTCAAAATAGCTCGAAATACAAAAATGTGTACCTGGAAATGAGATACAATGAACAAGAGTGAATAAGTCAGCAAGAGTAACAACAACAGATCGCAGCAGTCAAAACCAGTACAGCAGAACCCAAAACTGATTTGAAACAATTCGAAACTACACTCAATTGAACAGTAAAACAAGCTAGAAGAAGAGAACTCAGAAAGGCAGAGTGTTTTCTCTCTCAAATCTGTCTAAAATGTATGAAAAATCTGCTTTTATCTCTCAATTTTTCTTTCTCAAATCTCTGTCTATCTTCTGTCTATGTGCTTTCAAAGCTCTCAAATCTGTTTTTAGTTCTCTATGTGAGTGTATCTATATGTGTCTAAAAGAAGCTTCTCTTTTTTCTCCTCCAAATCTCTTTTTTTTTTGAGGTTCTGCCAGTGATCTTCTTCTTTCTCCCAAGTCTGTCTTTTATAGCCATAAAGACTTGAATTAACAGCCTATTTTTAATTGTTTTTCAGATCTGTCCAGCCTATGTTATTCTCCTTTTTCCACTTTTCAGCTGTCTAAGCATTGCTTTAAAATTCCTAAATGCAGAAAGTATGTGGGATACCTACTGTCCAGTAAGTTCCAGTACTAGAACATGTGCCTCACACCTAGCTGTTGGTTTTTCCTTTTCTAACTTAGATTTAAACAGCTATATCCAATCAGACTTTCTAATTTATGATAAACAAAGTCCAAAACTCAGACCCACAGGGAATCATAACAATTACAGCTACCAAAACAACTACTATGAACCAATAGTGAAGTTACATATAGTTAACAACTACAATTGAACAGCTATAAACCAACAGTGATACTACAAACAGTTAACAGCTAATCAAGGTCCAATGTTCTAATCAAAACGAACCCACAGAATTAATCGACGACATCCGGTTAATCGATTACAACATGCATAATCGACAACAAACAATCGATAAAATCAGCGATTCAACATTCTCGGCCAAAGACGGAAACATACGAAACTAAATATTCGACGACGCTAATCGAAGCGAATACGTATTCAATAATTAACATATTCAATCAAACAAATCAGAAAACAACGAATTGACCAAATAAAGGTCTTTGATGGGAGAACAGAAAACAAAATTAATCAACAAAAAATCAAAACTACACTGGCCAACTAGTACAAAAACAAATAAAGACTGAAAAAGGAAAAGAAAATACCTTAAGAAGAGAAATTTGGAAACCAAAGACCTGGGATCGAACGGACTCGAACTTTTGAGGCCAAACGGGCTGCAATCGAGTGTTTCTCGAGTGAGAACAACTCGATTAAAACCCATTAGAGACTCAAAATTCTCTAAATAGACCCCAAAACTTTTTAGGGTTCTTGAGGTTTGAATTTGGGGTTCGAATGGCTAAGGCTCGAATTGATGGAAACTAATGGTAGTTTGGGAATGAGGGAGGTCTGGTAAGGGTAAGGTGTGAGTTTGGGGTCAAGTGGAGGCGGCGCCGCCACTAGGAAGCAGTGGCGGCTAACTAGGGTTCATGGCTACCAATTGATATTCGAAGGAATCCGGTATGATTCGAAGTTAACTGATAAGGGGATCGGGACGGGGAGGTTGAGGCGAGTTTAGGGTGTAAAAATGGTGGTATTTGGCCATCGTCCGTTGCCGCAAGCGAATTTAGGCAGGCGGAGGACGGCGGTGTGAGGCGGGGGCGATTGGAGGGTCTCTAGGTCAGGGATGAATGGAGCGGATGAATGAATTGAAAAAAATGGGTTTGGGGGGGTTGTTTGGTATATTGGAGTTAGTTGTTTTAATTAGGACCGTTGGATCACCAAGATCCAACGGCAGCGATCAAGTCTTGTGCAAAACGGGGCGGGTAAGAGATTGGGTAACGGAAATGGGCAAGGGAAGGTATGATCTTGGCCGTTGATCAATTTGAGATCAATGGGCCAAATCAAATGTGACCAAACGACGTCGTTTGGCTGTCTCTGAAGAGGGTTCAAATTGGACTGGGTAATTGGGCTAATTTGGGCCTGGATTTTTGGGGAATTTGGGCTGGTCTCATCCGAATTTCAAACCAAATTTCAATTATTTCCTCCCTCTCAATTAATTTAACTCCTAATTTATAAAAAATAAAAATCTTAACTACAAAAAAAAAAAATCAAATCAAATTAACTAATACTAATTATACTAACAATCGTTACATACAATTAAATATCAATTAAACATAAATCACACAATTAGGCATTTAAATGCTAAAAATGTAAAAAGATGAATTATTTTTGTGATTTTCATTTTGTAAGATAAAATTAATTACTCCTAATTTCAAAGTTAGATAAAAATGTAAACACGACATATTTTGTATTTTTATTAATTTAAGCACATATAATCACGCTTACACGAATACAAACAATTGCCAAAAATAACACGAAAATTCACAAAAAGACACACCGTACAAATCTATATTATTTTTTTGGATTTTTGGGAGTAATTCTCATGTAAGGAAAAAATCACGTGCTCACAGCTGCCCCTCTTTGCGTGTAAACTCGAAGAGTTTTCGTGCAAAGATAATGAGCAAATACGAGCGATTTTTGCCCGTTCGAGCACTCCGTGTGAAGCATTTTAAAATATCTTGACCGAGCCTTTGCCTCGAGAGGCCTCCTACATATCCTGGGCTAAACAGGAATCAGGTCAATGTAGTTCGGGAGGTTTTGGTAGATGGGACTACCGTGAACTGACACTTTGCTGTTACTGTTGCTATCGTTGCTGCTGTTGCTGCTTACTGCTTACTGACCTCCTTATTACACCAAAAGAAATTAAAGCTGAACTAGCTATGCTATCAAACTATGAGTTACAAGATTCCTATCAATGATTCTCTTGAAAACTTGATCTTGAATCTTAGCTGATTTGCTGTAGACCTCGATCTGAATCTTGATGCTCAACAAGCTGTACGTGCTTGTTTATTTCTGTAACATTGAGTGAAACGGAGTTGGCGGAGCTTGTTGCTTCAATCAGATTCTGAGCAATCCGCGCTTTTGTTTACTCCAACATTTGGACTCGTTTTCTTTTAATTCTTTTCTTCTTTTCTTCATGCCGGATTGATGTTCCACTCGTAGGTTATCTCGATCCTTGCGTCCCGAGGTCAAACCTAATTAGACAACAAAACAAACAAACGAATGAAAATATTTCTGCCCCAATTTTGCTAGGAAAATTTCGTGAGTTAGTTGTGACACAGAGAGTGATTAAAAAGACTCTTTTGTATTGGGTAAGAAAATCATAGTTTCACAAATAAACGTTCCACGGCTTTCTGGCCGGGATTTAGAAGAAGAGTTTCGCGGCTTTCTAGCCAGAATTTGAACAATGTCTAACGGTTTTTTGGCCGTAAGACCCTCGGTTTTTGGCCGGGGTTAAAATAAATGGCTCCACAGTTTTCTGACTGGGAGATCCTCGGTTTTCTGACCGGGATAAAAGTTTCACGGCTTTCTGGCCGGAATTCAAACAATATCTAACGGTTTTTTGGCCGTCAGACCCTCGGTTTTTTGGCCGGGGTAAAAGTAAATGGCTCCGCAGTTTTTTGACTGGGGAGATCCTCGGTTTTTTGACCGGGGATAAGAGTTTCACGGCTTTCTGGCCGGAATTCAAACAATGTCTAACGGTTTTTTGGCCGTCGGACCCTCGGTTTTTTGGCCGGGGTTAAAGTAAATGGCTCCACAGTTTTTGACTGGGAGATCCTCGGTTTTTTGACCGGGAAGAAGAGTTTCACGGCTTTCCGGCCGGAATTCAAACAATGCCTAACGGTTTTTTGGCCGCCAGACCCTCGGTTTTTTGGCCGAGGTTAAAGTAAATGGCTCCGCAGTTTTCTGACTGGGAGATCCTCGGTTTTTTGACCGGGGATAAGAGTTTCACGGCTTTCTTGCCGGAATTCAAACAATGTCTAACGGTTTTTTGGCCGTCAGACCCTCGGTTTTTTGGCCGGGGTAAAAGTAAATGGCTCCGCAGTTTTCTGACTGGGAGATCCTCGATTTTTTGACCGGGGATAAGAGTTTCACGGCTTTCTGGCCGGAATTCAAACAATGCCTAACGGTTTTTGGGCCGTCAGACCCTCGGTTTTTTGGCCGGGGTTAAAGTAAATGGCTTCGCAGTTTTCTAACTAGGAGATCCTCGGTTTTTTGACCGGGGATAAGAGTTTCACGGCTTTCTGGCCGGAATGACCCTGGGTTTTTCTGACCGGGGTCCAAACAGATATTTGACTGATATGATTTGATTCTTTTTTTTTGGAGTTTTCATTTTCTTTTCTTTTATTCTTCCTTTTGGGCCTTTTTTTAGGCTTTCTTTTTAACCATCAACAAATGCATAAGATAAAGCTCTAAAAAGAAACTTCCCTTTTTATGTGTTTTCCTTGTTCCAAAGCTATTTCAATGATTGCGTACTTCACTTCTTTGAGTTGTACCTTCTTCTTGCACAATTAAATAGACCTGCTTTCAACAAAGTACATTTTATCAGTTGAAAAAGTGGTTGACTTTGTGGCCTTGATTATCTTCATTGCTTGATCATTGCCCCATTTCCGTTGAGAACTTTGCTACCAATTGCCTTTGGGGGTGACTTCTTTTCTAACTGACCGGGTTCAATCCCGGGATTCCACGAGGATTTTCCGTGTGGGTTCTGTCCTTGTGCCTCATTCCGTTTCTTCTCAGACCTTAGCCTTTGATTTCCATTTTCTTCCTAACATCCGTTCCCTTGGAAGTGATCGACCATCATGATCAGTTGGGATTGGATCAATACACCACTGAGGCTGGGTATCTTTCTTCAACTTCTTTTTTTTTTACCAGACGTAGTCCTGTAAAACCGGTCTTGCCGCCTTTCTTTGTAATAGTTTCAGAATTAAAATTAAACCGAAAGGGATTCAAAGAATAACTATACAAAAAGAAAGAAAAATGAGTTTAAAGAGAAGCGTCCCTTTCGGGGAAAAGAAGGACTTATCTGGGATGCATGCTAACTCCAAATAAACATGACATGCTTCTTGGACTAGACGCCTGACCCACATAAACTTTCCAACTTTTATGAACCCATTGATTCGCAATTTCAAAACCAGGGAACCTTGCCAAAATTCTTTTAGTGAAGGGACGTCTTCTTTTTGGTCGGTGGCGCCCTTTTCGGGTTTCCGCCAATCGATCCCTCTCATTTCTCTTCTCACTATCGCCTGATAGTGCTCTTTGCGAGTTTTCACTAAACGGACTCTCTCATTTTTAGCTTTTCCAATTGCCATCGCCTTATGGTGCCCGAAGGTTTTCACCGATAAGACTCTCTCATTTTGTTTCTCTCAATTCAGGCTGTGTCAGATTTCCGTCAATGATATTTTTCACTTCCTTGCTTTTGCCAATTGATCTGAAGGACTTGAACAAGGTTTTTGGGTAAAAAGGAAATTGAATGGAATTACAACTCTGGAACCATCTTGACGGATCTAAACTGAACTGTTATATCATCCGCCCCAGTTTCAATTTTTTGGGGAAATTGGGATTTTGTTTTGGTGTGACTGAACCTCAAGGAGAGGTTGCCTACGTATCCTTTCGGAATCAAGTCAGAACGTAGTTCAGGTGCTTTGTTTTGTTTTGTTTTGTTTTTGGTTTGTTTTTGTTTTGTTTTTTTTATTTGGATTCCAAAGAGGGTAGCCAAAGAAAGGTAACAGGCTCAAAGGGTTTTACAAAGGATTCATAGTGTTTGGGGTAGCAAGAAACAAAGCCTTCGTCATCTCAATTATACAAAAGCCAACGTCACAGGAAGTCCTGACATAGTACCTTTATGTTGTATCTGTATTGACTGCCGTTTCAAGATCATTTCCTTCAATGTCTGCCAGATACAGTGTCCCTCTCAGTGATATTTTCCGGATAATGCATGGATTCTTCCAATTAGGAGCGAAATTTTCTTTTTGTTTCTTGGTAATGAGGAGGAATGCGCCTTAACATCGGTTGTTCTATTTCGAGATTTCTGGGCCGCATTTTCTTGTTGCAAGTATGGGCCTTTCTTTGTTGGAACAACTACTCGGGTATTCTCTGAGTACAACACAACCCTTTTGTATGTGAACCAAATTTCCTTCAGTTATTCCAATTCATTATTTCATTTTCCCAAAAATAAACTTTTGTGCATTTCAACTCTCGATTCGTTATTCTGAAGTCTGACAGCGTTTTAGGATCTAGGCATGAAGTCCGCAAGCATGTCATGTTATTTAAAGCTGCATGATTTGAACTAAAGAGAAGAGAAAAAGAAAACTAAAACAAATCTGAAAAAATAACAAAAGAAAAGAAAACAGAAGATGAAATATTAATTTCATTTCTTGAAATCGAAAAGATAAGCAAGGTTCACATTCGGAAATTTAAAGACAAAAACTAAAAAAAAATCCAATTTACACCCTGAAATACTCTGGATGCAGAAAAATACGGCAGGACAAGTTTTACTGGATTTTCGCCTGATCGGGGATGGCCTAGCCTTTCAGTTTGGGAGTTTAGTGTCTGATCCCATCTCAACGGTGATAGTCCCTTTCCCTGGCTCGACCATGTGGGTATCGCAGAGCTTTGCCTCATGTTTTCTTTCACTCTCTTCAGTCATGGAATCCTCATTATCTTTCTCTTCACGGTCCTTAAGCTTTTGTGGTACGCGTCCAACAAACACTGGCTCATTCAGCTGTGGTGTCTTAATCGCCTCCCATGCCACATAGGCTTGCTTAGGTGCACCAATTTTCCTTTTTGGTTTTAACTCAGTGATTTTACTCTTCTTTTCCCCTTTCTCTTGTTTTTTGGGGCCGCCTTGGGCTTCTTTTCCACGTCAGCAATAACAATTATGGCCTTAAGCGCTGGATCAAATTCTTCGCCTTCACAAATCATCTCAACTATCGGCCTGTTATTGTGAGCAGGTAGCGGATTATTGGTCACATTTGGGACATCCTCATCCTTCAACACAATCTTCCCTTGCTCTATTAAATTCTCCACCGCTTGTTTCAAAGTCCAACAGTCATTAGTATGGTGGCCCTCTGCCTCTGAATGATATGCACATCTGACACCAGCTTTGTAGGAAGGCGATGCCAGGTTTTGTCTATTCTGAGGAACCGGCTGTAGTAGACCCATTTGGACAAGTTTCGGGAATAGATTAGAGTAAGATTCACCAATTGGGGCAAAGTTTGATTTCTTTGGCTGTTCCCAAGGACTGAAGTTATTCTGCGGAGGTCGAGGATTATAGTGGTTCTGGTGGGGAGGCTGATTTCTTGGAAATAGAGCTTGGTTTCTACTGACATGCTGTTGCGGTTGCGCAAAAGGTTGAGCATTCATGACCGTGTATGGTTGAGGGATATAGGACATTTCCTGAGCAGAGTAATAATGCTGGGGGGTTCTTTCCGAAAAGAAGGGTCTAGGAGCGTGGTGTCTTCTATCACCCGAAGTTGCCATGGATGTTTCCTCTTTCATCCTACCCTTTGATATTCCTCCAGACCCTCCTTGGATTGCTTGGGAGGTCGCTCGAATGGCCGCTTGACTCAAAATTCTTCCCGTCTTCAAACCATTTTCCACCATTTCCCCAATCTTGATCGCCTCTGCGAAAGGCTTTCCCATTGCTGACAGCATGTTCTGGAAATAGTCCGGTTCCTGAGCCTGTAGGAAAGTAGTGACCATTTCTATTTCGTCCATAGGGGGTTTCACCCTGGATGCTTGCTCTCGCCATTTGATAGCATATTCTCTGAAGCTTTCCGAGGGTTTCTTCTTTAAGTTCGATAAAGAATTCCTGTCTGGCGCAATGTCAATGTTGTACTGGAACTGTTTCACAAAATCTCTGGCCAAATCGTCCCAGATGTGCCATCGAGATATGTCTTGATCCATGTACCATTCTGATGCTATCCCGATCAAGCTTTCTCCGAAATATGCCATCAGCAATTCTTCCATGCCGCCGGCACCTCGCCGTGCCAGTCATACTTTTCGAACTTCGGCGTTTTAAAGCCTGAGGGCAAATGGACATGTGGGAACATGCACAAATCTGCGTATGAAACACTCTTCTGTCCGCCTAGACCTTGCATGTTTTTCAAGCTTTGTTCCAAGCTGCTCATTCTTTTTGCCATTTCATCCCGTTCGGGAGCTTTTAGATTTTGGCTTGGCATGAGCTGAGGATAGACATTGGCGGCAAACTGGGTGGGATCCCGTGAAAGGGGTGGTGCCGGGAATGTAAAAGAAGAGGAGTCAAAGAAAGAACTATGCGCGCCGGGATGCGCCGTGATTGGAACGGGCAAACCAACGGATGTTCTTGCAGATGTATCTAATGCTGTCACCCGAGGATAGGAAGTGGAGGGTGATTCAGAGAGGGTTGTGACATTAGAATATCCAAACAAAGTAGGTGGGTAATTGGTGGGGGTATTGGAAATCCCACTTGACCTGAGGAATAGTTCGGGGAACCCAGGGATCAGACTTGGGGGCTCTTTCCAGTTATTCCAGTCATCTAACATCTCCAGCACGCGACAACGCAAAATTCTATTTTCTTCTGCAGCTGCTGACTCGGTAGTCGGAATGGCTGACACGGAGCTCTCTTCCAAAACGGGAACAATTGATAGGGGGATTTCTGAAGACATGTTGGCGCTTCTTTTCGACCTTGTGAAATAAGGATGGGTATTTGATTTAGCAACGGGTTTTCCTTTGGACCTCGTGAAGTATGAATGTGAGGCCAGAGTACCACAAAATCAACCACCCTTTTCTAAAACCTGGAGTTTGGCAAACAAACGGTTAGTCCGAAACAACATAACGGATAAGTAATCTCACGTTGGGTGTGATGCACTTATACAGTTGATCGTGTTGCTATTTGTAATCGATTGTAATGCATTATTTCGGCTTATACTTTCCTTTGCCTTCATCTTCTTCCCCTCTTTATCAATTTTCTTTTTCACTCTTTTTTTTTCGTTTTTTTTTCTTTCTTTTTTTTAGTGATGGTCGAATCTTATGTGGATTGCCTACGTTTCATGTCCCCGCATGAATCAGACCGGGCGTAGTTCGGAAAATCGGGAATTGAGTAAATCAACTAATTCTTGAAAGAAATGCTTTAAGAGAAAAAAGGAAAATATATTCATATTTTTGCTTTTTTTTTTTTTTTGCTTTTTGTTTTGCTTTTGATAGAAAGACTTCAAAAAATAAAAATTTATTTGCTTTGGAGTAAAATCCATATTTTTAAATTTTGATTTTTATTGATTTTTCTTTTTATTTCATGAAAAGCAAGTAGAAAGAACGAAACCATTTTTTTTTAGTTTTTTTTTGAACTACTTTTACTCTTTTTTTTAAAATTTTCTAAAGAAAGATTTTAATGAAGGAACTAAACGAGAGTATTTTTTATTTTTTTATTTTTTTGATTTTTTTTTTAAAAATTGGGGTCGGAAACGATGAGGTTTTCCTACGTATCTCACATCCGGTGAGAATCAGACCCGCGTAGTTCGGAATACGAGAGGACAATAATAATAAAATATTTTTTACAGGAATTTTCAATCTTCACAATAAAACAAACTTGATTACAAAATTTTAAAAACTAGCCATACTAACAGATTTTGATGAAAAGAAATACTTACAGACTTGAAAATCAAACACCATTTGATCTAATAAAAAAAATATAATAAAAAAAACTAGCAGATTACTTCCATGTTGGCCAATTTCAACCAAATGGCTATTTCTGCAAACGTGGCCCCTTCTCAACTCCATATGAATTTTGAGGCCGGGAAGGATTTCTTTACAAACTTGTCCATTCTTTTACGAAGACAACCTTTCGACAACTGAAAGATGCTATAAGGCTATCTCGGCAAGAACGGTTTAAAATACCGCCGAAACTAGCTTGGCTTATTTTGACCAAAAATTCAAGCATTTACTTGCCACTGATTCTTTTCTTATTTTTTTTCAAATTAAAATAAAAGACATGGTTTTGCAGACACGACCTTTCAGCACCTCGGGGACGAGGATTTTAAGGTTGTGTTTAGCTAATTGACCAAAAATCCTAAAAATGATCAAAAGTGGCCGTTTATGCAAAGTCAGCCTTTCGGCGTCCCTCTCGGGAACATTCGACTATTTTTGGCAAAAGAGGCATCACCTGACTTATTTATGACAAAAATTAAAATTTAGATATTTTTTTTATTTTTCAAATTAAAACAAAAAAAAAATCCGGTATTGCAAATACGGCCTTTTAGGGCCTCGGGGACGAAGATTATAGTGCTGTGAGGGTCAATCGACCAAAAAATCTACAAAATGACCCAAAAGTGGCCGTTTATGCAAAGTCAGCCTTCCGACGTCCCTTTCGGGTACATTCGGCTGTTTTTGAAAACGGCATCACTCAACATATTTACAACGAAAACATCAATTTCGATATTTTTGGTTATTTTTGGAAAAGGGGAAGTTGGACCCGATGAAGGTTGCCTACGTATCTCACACCATGTGAGAATCAAACTAGCGTAGTTCGGTAATAAAAGAACCAAATCATTTTAAGAAAAGAAATCGAACCATTTTTAAACAGTATTTCTAAAACAAATTATTTTCAGGGAAGCTAAACTATCTTTAATAAATTTTTTTTTATTTTTCCATTTCTTCAAAAAATTATTTTCTAAGGAATTAATAAAATTTATTTGAAAAATAGTTTTTTGCATTTTTCAAAAGGAAACATTTTAAAAAAAATTAACTATTTAAATTAACAAAATTTATTCGGGGATTATTTTTTTCATTTTGTTTTTTTTTTCATTTCCAAAAATTATTTTCCAAGAAAAACATCTCGTTTTCCATTCGATTGACATCTTCCACTCTTTACCCTATTTTTTAACAAACCGGTCGGCATGAAACGAATAAATGCACACAGAAAGATGCAACAAGTTGGTCTTTTGTTTCAAGTACACCTGTCCTAGACAGGCCCAACCCCTGTGTTGAGCCTCCTAAGTCAAATATGCACATGATGCAAATAAACGTTCCTATTGGGGATCCGACATAAGGTTTTGTTATTCTAAGTCATCACTCTGTTGGAAAAAGTGTCTAGACTGGCTTTAACTCGAGCGGACAACTCGAGCCGAAGAGTGTCAGTGCACCGGTAGCATGGCTTTCCGACTTAATTGACAAAACTCTCCGCCTAAACATGTGTGACTACAAAATCCTTCACCGGGTGCCAAGCACCACAGCTATCTTGAGAAAAACGGGCTATGTCCAGCAAATGCCCAATATTATAATTCAAAAGACTCAGAAGAGAAAAAAATGGGTATCTGCACAATTTATATACAATTCACAAAATATCAAAGCGGTAAAGCAACATTTAGCATATTAAAGATAAATATGTAACAAAATCAGGTAACAAATAAGCCAAATACAACAATTATTCAAAGCTCGAATTCTTAAACCCTGAACCAGTGGTTCTGGGTTTGCTTTTCCCAGCAGAGTCGCCAGAGCTGTCACACCTCCTTTTGGCGCGCTCCCTACCCCGAAGGGTAGATGTGCGAGGGAGTTTTTCCAATTTAAGTGACAATATTCGAAACGGGATTATTCTATTTATTTCAGAGTCGCCACTTGGAATAAATTAAGGTGTCCCAAATCACCAATTTATTTAAATCCCGAATCGAGGAAATTTCGACTTTTCAATGAAGTCTGCGAACCAGAAATTCTAAGTAAGGTATTGTTGACCCGAGGGAAGGTGTTAGGCACCCCCGGATCCCGTGGTTCTAGCACGGTCGCTTCAATTATTATAAATGGCTAAAAATTCCTGATTTTATACATGTTTATAAATTATATGCTTTAATTAAACTTTAAAACGCTCTATTAATTTGAGATTGTACCAAAAGAAAAACTAATTAACGCAGACGCGGACTTTTGACAAATAAGTAAAAAAAATGTACCTGGATCACTTACTTCAACCTATGCCGATTAAAGCAATTGTTAGACTAAATAAAATGATACCTAAATTGAAAACCACAACTGGCCGTTTATATACTAATAAAATAGTGCCGATTTTGATCTTAGGGCCAGGGAACCCAAACCATGTAATAACTCATTGGGCAAAACTCTTAGTAACATATACGCTGGGCTTAAAGATCAACCAAGTAGGACAAAACATTTGGACGAGTGGAAGATCGATTCCCTTCTGCTCATATTGTGACGAGACATTAACACTGTCCGTTTAAGTTCTATTTCATACTCACATTTGTCCTATACCATGATCTATTAGTGAAGGTTACTGAAATTGACGATTAAATAAACACAAGAGTTTGGTGATAGTATTACTAAAGCCAACTAGCTATTTTCGAACTTACTTAAACTAACGTTATTAGATAATTAGACTATTGAAATCGTGATACAAAGCCATTTTTTAACTCCTCTTTCACCACTGTTGAGAATACATCGGTACTTAAGAACTAACATTAGGCTAACATTATTCACTAATAATAGCAACCAACACTAGTTATTAACCTTATTCAATATTACTAAAATTAACATGACTTTGCTCACATATCCTGCAATTTCGTAACTGCAATACTGAGTTAGCCTACTGAAACAACCACTGGAATCAATTAAGTATTTAACTTTCAAAAATGTGAGAAAACCATAGTTCGTACAGTATAGTCCTATTGCAACAATTAATAAGGGACTATAGGACACATTAGCACATATGCACTCTAGTTATACACTTATTAATGAGTTACAGGCTAAAAGATTTCTACTGAAGCATCCAGATATAAGGGAATTCAACTGGAAAGAAAAAGAAAACTTGACAGCAACTCCATTTCAATCTCAAAATAGCTCGAAATACAAAAATGTGTACCTGGAAATGGGATACAATGAACAAAAGTGAATAAGTCAGCAAGAGTAACAACAGCAGATCGCAGCAGTCAAAACCAGTACAGCAGAACCCAAAACTGATTTGAAACAATTCGAAACTACACTCAATTGAACAGTAAAACAAGCTAGAAGAAGAGAACTCAGAAAGGCAGAGTGTTTTCTCTCTCAAATCTGACTAAAATGTATGAAAAATCTGCTCTTATCTCTCAATTTTTCTGTCTCAAATCTCTGTCTATCTTCTGTCTATGTGTATCTATGTGCTTTCAAAGCTCTCAAATCTGTTTTTAGTTCTCTATGTGAGTGTATCTATATGTGTCTAAAAGAAGCTTCTCTTTTTACTCCTCCAAATCTCTTTTTTTTTTGAGGTTCTGCGAGTGATCTCCTTCTTTCTCCCAGGTCTGTCTTTTATAGCCTTAAAGACCTGAATTAACAGCCTATTTTTAATTGGTTTTCAGATCTGTCCAGCCCATGTTATTCTCCTTTTTCCACTTTTCAGTTGTCTAAGCATGGCTTTTAAAAATTCCTAAGTGCAGAAAGTATGTGGGATACCTGCTGTCCAGCAGGTTCCACTACTAGAACATGTGCCTCACACCTAGCTGTTGGTGTTTCCTTTTCTAACTCAGATTTAAACAGCTATATCCAATCAGACTTTCTAATTTAAGATAAACAAAGTCCAAAACTCAGACCCATAGGGAATCATAACAATTACAGCTACCAGAACAACTACTATGAACCAACAGTGAAGTTACATATAGTTAACAACTACAATTGAACAGCTATAAACCAACAGTGATACTACAAACAGTTAACAGCTAATCAAGGTCCAATGTTCTAATCAAAACGAACCCACAGAATTAATCGACGACATCCAGTTAATCGATTACAACATGTATAATCGACAACAAACAATCGATAAAATCAGTGATTCAACATTCTCGGCCAAAGACAGAAACATACGAAACTAAATATTCGACGACGCTAATCGAAGCAAATACGTATTCTATAATTAACATATTCAATCAAACAAATCAGAAAATAACGAATTGACCAAATAAAGGTCTTTGATGGGAGAACAGAAAACAAAATTAATCAACAAAAAATCAAAACTATACTGGCCAACGAGTACAAAAACAAATAAAGACTGAAAAAGGAAAAGAAAATACCTTAAGAAGAGAAATTTGGAAACCAAGGACTTGGGATCGAACGGACTCGAACTTTTGAGGCCAAACAGGCTGTAATCGAGTGTTTCTCGAGTGAGAACAACTCGATTAAAACCCATTGGAGACTCAAAATTCTCTATACAGATCCCAAACGTTTTTAGGGTTCTTGAGGTTTGAATTTGGGGTTCGAATGGCTAAGGCTCGAATTGATGGAAACTAATGGTAGTTTGGGAATGAGGGAGGTCTGGTGAGGGTAAGGTGTGTGTTTGGGGTCAAGTGGAGGCGGCGCCGCTACTAGGAAGTAGTGGCGGCTAACTAGGGTTCATGGCTACCAATTGATATTCGAAGGAATCCGGTATGATTCGAAGTTAACTGATAGGGGGATCGAGACGGGGAGGTTGAGGCAAGTTTAGGGTGTAAAAATGGTGGTGTTTGGCCACCGTCCACCGCCGCAGGCGAATTCAGGCGGGCGGAGGATGGTGGTGTGAGGCGGGGGCGATTGGAGGGTCTCTAGGTCATGGATGAATGGAGCGGATGAATGAATTGAAAAAAACGGGTTTGGGGGGGATTGTTTGGTATATTGGAGTTAGTTGTTTTAATTAGGACCGTTGGATCACCAAGATCCAATGGCGGCGATCAAGTCTTGGGCAAAACGGGGCGGGTAAGAGATTGGGTAACGGAAATGGGTAAGGGGAGGTATGATCTTGGCCGTTGGTCAATTTGAGATCAATGGCCCAAATCAAATGTGACCAAACGACGTCGTTTGGCTGTCTCTGAAGAGGGTTCAAATTGGACTGGGTAATTGGGCGAATTTGGGCCTGGATTTTTGGGGAATTTGGGCTGGTCTCATCCGAATTTCAAACCAAATTTCAATTATTTCCTCCCTCTCAATTAATTTAACTCCTAATTTATAAAAAATAAAAATCTTAACTACAAAAAAAAATCAAATCAAATTAACTAATACTAATTATACTAACAATCGTTACATACAATTAAATATCAATTAAACATAAATCACACAATTAGGCATTTAAATGCTAAAAATGTAATAAGATGAATTATTTTTGTGATTTTCATTTTGTAAGATAAAATTAATTACTCCTAATTTCAAAGTTAGATAAAAATGTAAACACGACATATTTTGTATTTTTATTAATTTAAACACATATAATCACACTTACACGAATACAAACAATTGCCAAAAATAACACGAAAATTCACAAAAATACACACCGTACAAATCTATATTATTTTTTTGGATTTTTGGGAGTAATTCTCATGTAAGGCAAAAATCACGTGCTCACAAGGTTCAGTCACAATAAAGGAAAAATCCACAAATTCCCCACATATTGAAACTGGGACAGAAGTTATGTTTAATAATTCCGAGAGTTGTAAATATTTTTGAACCCTCGTGAAATTTTGAGCCTTTATACCTTTCTTTCTTAACCCATCCAAAAGCCACGCTACAGTCCAAAGAAAGACCTTCTGATCAATTCCGAAATGATAACGAATGCAATGAAGAAAGAGCAAGACATCGGACAACACCCGTGGTAAGAAAACAAAAGACAAAAGAAAAAAAATGAAAAAATGAAAAAATGAGAGAGTCTCATCGGTGAAAACCTTAACCGGCACTGTGAGGCGATTGTGAGTTTGAGAGAAATAAAATGAGAGAGTCTCATCGGTGAAAACCTTAATCGGCACTGTGAGACGATTGTGAGGTTGAGAGAATAAATGAGAGAGTCTTATTGGTGAAAACCTTTCGAGGCACCGTATACCAGAAAAGAGAAAAGGCAACAAAAAACAGTAACGGTTTGGGTTGGAAACAATTCGGAGTCAGAATAGTGATCGGAACGAACTGGGTCAGGGTTTAAATACATGGCATGGTTAGAGGAATCAGCCAGCAAATACCCAGATAAGTTCTATTATCTCTCCAAAACACCCTTGCCCTCTTTCATTCTTTTTCTGCATTTTATTGTTTACCTTTTGAGAGCTAACTACCAGCTCCTGATAATGAAAGCTGAAACAACACTGGGTCAGAAAGAAGGAAGATTTGGGAAGGAAATAAAGAAGCTTGGCAAACATGGCCAAAGGAAAACAAAACAAAACAAAAATGGAAAAAGTGAGAAAATACAAAAAGAGTCTGCAAGGGATAAGCAGTTGAAAGTTACACATCATGAGAAAAGAAAAAAAGAGAAGAAAGCAATAAGAAGCAGGGACGGCAGATGCCAGTTGCCAGCAATTTATATCTAATAAATTTTGTTTCATGCAGGAACAAATTGTCACTAATTACTTTAAAGTGAATGTGACCAATGTGGAAAATAGAAAACATAAAAAGAGAAAGTTCGCCAATAAGTGGAGAAATTCACAGGCAAGAGATAATTGGTAAAAGAAAATAACAAAAAGAGGAAGGTAGCATCTTTTGAAATCCACTCCCCAGTCCTCAGACTGCGTGAATACTTTTCTGCATCGCATTGCACGTTTAATTTCTGTTAGGCGCCCACCTTCGAACACGGGAATACTTTTCTGCATCGCATTGCATGTTTAATTTCTGTTAGGCGCCCACATTCAAATACGGGAATACTTTTCTGCATCGCATTGCACGTTTAAATTCTGTTAGGCGCCCACCTTCAAACACGGGAATACATTTCTGCATTGCATGTTTAAATTCTGTTAGGCGCCTACCTTCAAACACGGGAATACATTTCTGCATTGCACGTTTAATTTCTGTTAGGCGCCCACCTTCAAACATGGGAATACTTTTCTGCATTGCATTGCACGTTTAATTTCTGTTAGGCGCCCACCTTCAAACACGGGAATACTTTACTGCATTGCATTGCACGTTTAATTTCTGTTAGGCGCCCAACTTCAAACACAGGAATACATTTCTGCATTGCACGTTTAATTTCTGTTAGGCGCCCACCTTCAAATACGGGAATACTTTTCTGCATCGCATTGCACGTTTAATTTCTATTAGGCGCCCACCTTCAAACACGGGAATACTTTTTTGCATCGCATTGCACGTTTAATTTCCGTTAGGCGCCCACCTTCAAACACGGGAATATTTTTCTGCATCGCATTTGTGAGCACGTGATTTTTGCCCTACATGAGAATTACTCCAAAAAAAAAAAATAATAATAAAATAGTTTTGTGTTGTACGTAATCTTTGTGATTTCGTGTTTAATTTTTTCTTATTATTTGCGTTTTTGTATGTGCATGTCTATTTGTTTAAATAAATAAAATACAAAAAATATATTGTATTTTTATATAAAATTCAAGTTTGCAATTAAGAGTAATTAAGTTTGTTTTATGAAAAATGAAAAAGAAAAATCACAAAATATGCATTTATTCTGTTTTTGTCATTTTAATGTGCCGTTGTGTGATTTTATTTTTTACTCGTGCGTTATTTGTTCTTTAGGGTCAATTATGCTTAAATTTTTGTTTTACAACTTATTTTAGAATTGTTGTTAATTTGTTAATTAAAAGAAGAAAAAGAAAAGAGTTAAAAATTAATAATATTCGGATTTGGGCCAGCCAAATTAAAATGTAAAGCCCAAAACCAAAACCCACCTCACCCAATCCAGAACCACACCTTAAACCCGCCCAATACCCAAACCGACCCGGTCCAACCCCGTTTCGGAGCTACCCTATTGATCTTAGCCGTTGATCGTTGTGATCTAACAGCTGAGATTCAAAGATTAATTTTAAACCCCCCAAACCCACCATTACACCCTAACTCTCCCAAAACCCTAAATCATTTCTTCTTCTTATCTCATCTACGCCGACAGCCGCCGTCCGCCGCCACCGGAAATCGCCTTACGGCGGTTCCGGTAGGCCAATCACCCCCAAATTAACACCGTAGCTTCCCCTTCTCCCCCTCTACACGAATCCTTTACCCATCTTACTCGAATCATTGTCGAACTCTTCGAATATTAGATCGAAAGTTCGCCGAAAATTGAGATTCACCCCAAACCACTCCAAATTGATACCACACCCTCACCTCACCTCCCTAACACCCCAACCACCGTTGGTTCTGCTCGAATCTGGTCGAAAATTGTCAAGCCCCAAATCCGAGCTTTAAGAACCCTAAATTCAAATTGGGGATTTCTTCATAGGATTTTACGGAGATTGAGGTCTAATAGACCTTAATTGAAGTGTTTTCACTTGGAAAACATTTCAATTAAGGTCCTTTCGACCTCGAATACCAAAGCCCAATCTTGGCCGAGTTCTACATTTTTTGTTTCAAGGTATTTTCTTTTCCTTTTCGTTTCTTGTTTAATTGTATCCGACGTTTTAGTTTAGTTATTCGTTTGTTATTAGTTTTCCCTCGGATATCCTCAATTTCTATTTTTCCTCTTCTTTTGGGACCTTTTATTTGGTCGATCTGTTTGCTTTCTGATTCATTGTTGTAAAGGTGGCGTTATAAGATACGAATTCGATTCGTTTAAATTCGTCGAATAGCTAATTCTGCCTTTTGAACTATTTTGGCCAAAATGTTCTTGGATTATTTGTTCGTCGACTATTGTTTGTCGATTATGCACGTTGTAATCGACTATACGAATGTCGTCGATTAGATTCGTAGGTTCATTTGTTAGAACATTAGGGCACAAGTTTGGCATTGGCTCATCTGATCCGAATTCACTGCTTGAGTTTGACTTATGTTTATCTTTGCTTTCTTAATAATAAAAAGTGCTACTCAATTGGTGTCACGACCCGGATTTCCCACCATCGGGGTCATGATGGCGCCTACTAAATGGAAGCTAGGCAAGCCAAATATTAATTACATCTCCATTAATTACTAATTTCTTATTAACAACATAAAAAATTACAGCGGAAGACTTAGTCAAATGTGATAAAGAAAATCCAAATCTGATACACTACCCAAGATTGGTGTCACAATACTCACGAACTTCTAAGAATAATACACATAACTGTCTGAAAGAAAATACAAGCTGTTTATCTCGATTACATGAGATAACAGAATGAAAAGCATAGATAGAAGAGACAACGGGTCCTGCGGACGCCTGCAAGGCTACCTCGTAGTCTCAGTAGTCGAAAAATCCACAAGTCACTACTGTCGCTGCTGCTGTCCGTAACCTGTATCTGCGCAAAAAGAGCGCAGAGTGTAGTATCAGCACAACCGACCCCATGTGTTGGTAAGTGCCTGGCCTATCCCAGCGAACTAGTGACAAGGCTAAGGCCAGTCACCCACCTAAACCTGTACAGTTGCAATATAGATATATATATGTATATATACGATACATTTATAAAGAAATACTCTGCTCTAAAATAACAGTCAATAACTCAAGTTATCCGGAATAATCAAATCAACAGAATAAACCTTACTTTCTTGTCTCAATTTCCTCTTTCATTTCATGTCTCGTGGTAGGCGTACCACCCGCTCCCAACTATCACATTAATTATCTCTTGTGGTAGGCGTACCACCCGCTCCCAATTATCAATAATTATATATCGTGGTAGGCGTACCACCCGCTCCCAATGATATCAATAATTATATCTTGTGGTAGGCGTACCACCCGCTCCCAAATATATCAATAATTATATCTCGTGGTAGGCGTACCACCCGCTCCCAATTATATCAATAATTATATCTTGTGGTAGGCGTACCACCCGCTCCCAAATATATCAATAATTATATCTCGTGGTAGGCGTACCACCCGATCCCAATTATATAGTATATATGTTACCGGCATTTAGCCAATAATCTCTATGTCAACAATATTTATAATTAAATTCATATCCCTACAAACTAGGATAGAACAAACACTTACCTCGAAAGTTTACGAATGATTTAATCCGTAGCAATGCCCTTTCCTTTCGAATTTGACTCCAATCCAATTGTATCTATACACAATTGATTTAATATCATCAATTCTACTCAACAAACTAATTCTTAAGACCAAATACCACTTTTACAACATTCTGCCATGAATAGTGAATTTCAACCCCGGGCCCACATGGTCGGAATTCGGGGTTAGTACCAAAATCCGGTTACCCATCCCCCCACGAGTTCATGTATATGATTTGTTTCAAAATCGGACCTCAATTCGAGGTCCAATTCCCCAATTTATGAAAAACCCTATTTTCTAACAAAAACAAGAATTTTACCATGAAAATCTTTGATTTCTTATGAAAAACATGTTTAATGATGTTAGGAATTGAAAGAATTAAGTAAAAAGTGACTTACAATCGTTTTGATGAAGAAGAAATCCTTGAAGAGTCGCAAATGGGTGTTTTGGTTTTGTGAAAAATGAAGAAATGATTGAAATTCGTGTTTTTCAGGTCTCTGTGTTCGCATTTGCGAACATGGGTTCGCAATTGCGAACCCCGACCAATTTCTGGAGTTTGAAAAATAAGCTAAGGGTGGGAAGTTCGCATTTGCGAACTTTTCTTCGCATTTGCGAAGCCAAGGCAAAAACTGGGAAGTTCGCATTTGCGAACTATTGTTCGCAATTGCGAACACAGGCTAAATATGGGGAGGTTCGCATTTGCGAACTATTGTTCGCATTTGCGAACCCAGGCAGAATAGTGGCCAGTTCGCATTTGCGAACTATAGTTCGCATTTGCGAACACAGGCACAGTAGGGTCAAGTTCGCATTTGCGAACTATTGTTCGCATTTGCGAACACAGCACAATAGGGGGGAGTTCGCATTTGCGAACTATTGTTCGCATTTGCGAACTCTGCAGAATAGTGGGGAGTTCGCATTTGCGAACTATTGTTCGTATTTGCGAACTCTGCAGACCAGTTGCAGACAGCAACTTCTAACATGAAAAATTGATCTCGTGGCCTATCCAAAGTTCACCCGAGCCCTCGGGCTCCAAACCAAATATGCACATAACCTCAAAAACACATTATGAACTTGTTCGTGCGATCACATCGCCAATATCACCTCGTTTTCATCAAATCAAGCCTCAAATGCATGATTTTCATGCCTTTAGTTTTCAAAACTTTCAAACTTGGGACTCAAGGTCCAAAACATCTCCAACGACATCCAAATGTCATCAAACTTTACAGAAATCACATATATAATATTTAAGACTTGTACCGGGCGTCGGAACCAAAATACGAGCCCGATACCAAGGTCAATTAATTTATTTCCTTTAATAATTGTATCAAAAACAATTTCACATAAAAATTCATAACTTGGGCTCTAGGCCTCGAATTCGACTCCGGACGCATGTCCAAGTCCCATATTTTCCTACGGACCTCTCGGGACCATCCAATCTCGGGTCCGGATCCGTTTACCAAAAATGTTGACCGAAGTCAACCATATCAATATTAATATCATTTTTATCCAAATTTCTCATAGAATTCATATTTTCTATCACAAAATCTTTCCGGCTACATGCTCGGATCGTGCACGTAAATCGAGGCAACATAGAACGAGGTTTTCAAGGCCTCAGAAGCTCGAAATTATTAATAAAATAAGTGATGACCCTTTGGGTCGTCACAATCTCCACCTCTAAAACAACCGTTCGTCCTCGAACGGACAAAAGAAAGAAGTACCGAGTCAGGAAACAAGTGTGGGTAACGGCTCCGCATATCAGACTCGGACTCCCAGGTCGATGCCTCAGGAGGCTGACCTCTCCACTGAACACGCACAGAAGGATAACTCTTCGACCTCAGCTATCGAACCTGCCGGTCTAGAATAGCCACCGGCTCTTCCTCGTAGGATAGATCATTGTCCAATTGGACAGTACCTGAAGTCTAACACATGTGTGGGATCACCGTGGTATCTCCGAAGCATAGATACGTGAAAAACCGGATGCACGGCTGATAAGCTAGGCGGCAAAGCTAATCTGTAAGCCACCCCTCCCACTCTGTCTAGAATCTCAAATGGACCAATATACCTAGGGCCGAGCTTGCCCTTCTTCCCAAACCTCATCACGCCCTTCATAGGCGACACTCGGAGCAATACTCGTTCACCAACCATGAAATCTACATCTCGAACCTTACGATCCGCATAAGTCTTTTGCCTAGACCGAGCTGAACGCAATCTCTCCTGAATAGTCTTGACCTTATCTAAGGCCTCCCTGAACTAAGTCTGTACCTAACAACCGAGCCTCTTCCGGTTCAAACCATCCAACCGGTGATCGACATCGCCTACCATACAACGCCTCATACGGAGCCATTTGGATGCTAGATTGGTAACTATTATTGTAGGTGAACTCTGCTAATGGCGAAACCGGTCCCACGAGCCTCCGAAATCAATAACACATGCTCGAAGCATGTCCTCGAGAATCCGAATAGTCCTCTCGGACCGGCCATCCGTCCGAGGATGAAATGCTCTACTCAATCGAACCTGAGTGCCTAACTCCCGCCGGACCGCTCTCCGGAACCGTGAGGTAAACTGCGTACCCCGATCGGAGATAATAGATATCGGCACCCCATGGAGACGGACAATCTCCCTAATGTAAACCTTCGCTAACCTCTCCGACGAGTAGGAGACAGACATTGGAATAAAGTGTGCTGATTTGGTCAGCCTATCAACAATGACCCAGATAGCATCAAATTTTCTCCGAGTCAAAGGAAGTCCAAGTAACGAAGTCCATAGTGATCCGCTCCCATTTTCACTCGGGAATTTCAATCCTCTGGAACACACCACCAGGTCTCTGGTGCTCATATTTCACCTGCCGACAATTTAGACACCGAGCGACATACGCAACGATATCTTTCTTCATTCTGCGCCACCAATAGTGTTGTCGTAAGTCCTGGTACATCTTCGCGGCGTCTGGGTGAATAGAATACCGTGAACTGTGGGCCTCTGCTAAGATCAACTCTCGAATCCCTTCGACATTAGGTACACAAACTCGACCCCTGCAATTTCAATATCCCATCATCATCTAAACTTACCTGTGTGGCACCTCCCCGCTGTACTGTATCTCTCAACTCACGCAAATGAGGATCATCAAATTGCTTCTCACGGATACGCTCTAATAATGAAGAACGAGCGACCGTGCAGGCTAACACCCTGCTAGGCTCAGAAATGTCTAATCTCACGAACCGGTTGGCTAAGGCCTGGACATCTAGAGCTAATGGTCTCTGATTGACCGGAATATATGCAAGACTACCCATGCTGGCATACTTTCTACTCAATGCATCGGCCACCACATTGGCCTTACCCGGGTGATATAATATAGTAACATCATAGTCTTTTAGCAACTCTAACCATCTCCGCTGTCGTAGATTCAACTCCTTCTGTTTGAACAAGTACTGTAGGCTTTTGTGATCAGTGTACACCTCACATGTCACACCATATAGGTAATGCCTCCAGATCTTTAAGGCATGAACCACTGCTGCTAACTCAAGATCATGAACTGGATAATTCTTCTCATGTATCTTTAACCGCCTCGAAGCATAAGCGATAACCTTACCATCCTGCATCAATACCGCTCCAAGCCCTGTACGAGATGCGTCATATTTATCCTTACCTGGTGCTCGTCTCAAGGGCTAAGCTCAACGGTTTCAAAATAGAAATGGCTAAATATGAACAGAAACTATACAAGAATTGTCAAATAGTCCTAACGGGCATGACTCTTATTTACGAATGCAATACGAAAATATTAATTTCATAAAAGAAGAATTTTAAACACATAAACTCTTACTACCAGGACCCAGTCCTCATATGATATCCACCGCAGCTTGAAGCTCGGCTTAGAAATATTTCACATTATGCCAAAAATTGGAGGATCTCATCCTCAACTCTCAATCACAGTGCTTGCACATCATATCATCTGAAAATTTTCATTTCCTTTCTTTCTTCCTTTCAATAATTGTCCGTCAAAGATAATCACGACATAAAATGAACCCTCATACTGATAGGGCACACAATTAACGATTAAAATTAGTTATCCCGAAAATTATATCAAAACCCACTGTAATAAGTAATATAAAGTCACTCTTAGCCTCATGGATATCTTAGTGACTAACACCTAATAATAGGGATGTCTATCCTCATGTAATATCTCAACGGGAGTATTTCCCTAAGTAGTATGATTACGATGCTCGCTCATGAATGGAGCATGTTAAAAGGACTCGCCTAAATTTTCTTTCAAAAGCCAAATTAAATTAAGGGAAAAATTATTCTGTCTATAACAATCTGAATTATACGTGTGATGACCACATTTGGTGTAGTGACCTCCTTCATATCATAAAAATTATATCAATGGCTGGGTCTCCACCTCTAGGATTTTCACCTCCACCTCCAACATCATAACCTCTATATCTGGCTGGCCATGTAGGATAATTATTAACTGCAATGGAGCGTGTAGCCTGAGTGCTTTCCTAAAATTGTATTTCTCCAATATTCCACATTCACAGCAATTCCTTTAAGGATCGGTTAACTTATTGCTCATGGCAATATATATTCGGACACAGTCATTGTGACCTAGTACAACCGTTCAGATCGCATATACTACATATTGCAGAGAATCTCCGGGTGACGTCTTCATAACATTTTCTAAAAATAGAGTTTAGTAGATAGCGTTGCATTGGCCGGCTTGCCCTCTTGGTAATCTTGTCACAAACATTGATGGCCAATTTTCCTCTTTTGCTATGTTGGCTTAACACCGTTGAGCTACCCCGTTTACTCACAAACTCTTCGTTATTCTTCTGGGGCGATTTCTTACCCCATGAAATGAACCAACCTTAAATATGTATAAATTATTTAGAGGACCTTTCTATACCATATATATATAGTCCAATAACTCACCATATTTGTCCTTCACAACTCCAACACATCGACCGGACGTCAAGGTCCGTTGAAACCCAACACGATTTATTAGGTGATCTCCTGATATAATTGCGTCTTCCGTTGGGACCATAACTGGTGTGGTAAATACATTATCTTCCCACTATTTCTGTGTGCCTTCTGTAGCACAGTAAAATGAACTCCTCGCATTCGACTATTCCCACGTTCTGTAATTCCTCATAAGAACCGTCAAGCACAATCTCGTGGGTTCTCAAAAGATGCACCGCTGAAGGTGGTAGCGAAGACTTTGGTGAAACCTATCTGTCCTCCGTAAAACTTTTGAAGGCATAGTTGATCTATCACCAGCCGGTGCCATTGTTCGGCTGGATAAGTAGTACGTGACTACGCCATTCGTGGGAAGACAAGAGTGGAAATTTAACTTAACACTTTGAAGAACAAATTCGCACGATAAGAAAGAACAAATAAGAGACTCTTTCCTAACTCAATAGACTATGGAGGACAAGTACAGACGTCTCCGTACCTACCTCTCAAACTCTACTAAGCTTGTTCGTGAGTGGTGAGACCTATGTAACCTAGAGCTCTGATACCAACTTGTCACGACCCGGATTTCCCACCATCGGGGTCATGATGGCGCCTACTAAATGGAAGCTAGGCAAGCCAAATATTAATTACATCTCCATTAATTACTAATTTCTTATTAACAACATAAAAAATTACAGCGGAAGACTTAGTCAAATGTGATAAAGAAAATCCAAATCTGATACACTACCCAAGATTGGTGTCACAATACTCACGAACTTCTAAGAATAATACACATAACTGTCTGAAAGAAAATACAAGGTTGTTTATCTCGATTACATGAGATAACAGAATGAAAAGCATAGATAGAAGAGACAACGGGTCCTGCGGACGCCTGCAAGGCTACCTCGTAGTCTCGGTAGTCGAAAAATCCACAAGTCTCTATTGTTGCTGCTGCTGTCCGTAACCTGTATCTGCGCAAAAAGAGCGCAGAGTGTAGTATCAGCACAACCGACCCCATGTGCTGGTAAGTGCCTGGCCTATCCCAGCGAACTAGTGACAAGGCTAAGGCCAGTCACCCACCTAAACTTGTACAGTTGCAATATAGATATATATATGTATATATACGATACATTTATAAAGAAATACTCTGCTCTAAAATAACAGTCAATAACTCAAGTTATCCAGAATAATCAAATCAACAGAATAAACCTTACTTTCTTGTCTCAATTTCCTCTTTCATTTCATGTCTCGTGGTAGGCGTACCACCCGCTCCCAACTATCACATTAATTATCTCTTGTGGTAGGCGTACCACCCGCTCCCAATTATCAATAATTATATATCGTGGTAGGCGTACCACCCGCTCCCAATGATATCAATAATTATATCTTGTGGTAGGCGTACCACCCGCTCCCAAATATATCAATAATTATATCTCGTGGTAGGCGTACCACCCGCTCCCAATTATATCAATAATTATATCTTGTGGTAGGCGTACCACCCGCTCCCAAATATATCAATAATTATATCTCGTGGTAGGCGTACCACCCGATCCCAATTATATAGTATATATGTTACCGGCATTTAGCCAATAATCTCTATGTCAACAATATTTATAATTAAATTCATATCCCTACAAACTAGGATAGAACAAACACTTACCTCGAAAGTTTACGAATGATTTAATCCGTAGCAATGCCCTTTCCTTTCGAATTTGACTCCAATCCAATTGTATCTATACACAATTGATTTAATATCATCAATTCTACTCAACAAACTAATTCTTAAGACCAAATACCACTTTTACAACATTCTGCCATGAATAGTGAATTTCAACCCCGGGCCCACATGGTCGGAATTCGGGGTTAGTACCAAAATCCGGTTACCCATCCCCCCACGAGTTCATGTATATGATTTGTTTCAAAATCGGACCTCAATTCGAGGTCCAATTCCCCAATTTATGAAAAACCCTATTTTCTAACAAAAACAAGAATTTTACCATGAAAATCTTTGATTTCTTATGAAAAACATGTTTAATGATGTTAGGAATTGAAAGAATTAAGTAAAAAGTGACTTACAATCGTTTTGATGAAGAAGAAATCCTTGAAGAGTCGCAAATGGGTGTTTTGGTTTTGTGAAAAATGAAGAAATGACTGAAATTCGTGTTTTTCAGGTCTCCGTGTTCGCATTTGCGAACATGGGTTCGCAATTGCGAACCCCGACCAATTTCTGGAGTTTGAAAAATAAGCTAAGGGTGGGAAGTTCGCATTTGCGAACTTTTCTTCGCATTTGCGAAGACAAGGCAAAACTGGGAAGTTCGCATTTGCGAACTATTGTTCGCAATTGCGAACAAAGGCTAAATATGGGGAGGTTCGCATTTGCGAACTATTGTTCGCATTTGCGAACCCAGGCAGAATAGTGGCCGGTTCGCATTTGCGAACTATATCTCGCATTTGCGAACACAGGCACAGTAGGGTCAAGTTCGCATTTGCGAACTATTGTTCGCATTTGCGAACACAGGCACAATAGGGGGGAGTTCGCATTTGCGAACTATTGTTCGCATTTGCGAACTCTGCAGAATAGTGGGGAGTTCGCATTTGCGAACTATTGTTCGCATTTGCGAACTCTGCAGACCAGTTGCAGACAGCAACTTCTAACATGATAAATTGATCTCGTGGCCTATCCAAAGTTCACCCGAGCCCTCGGGGCTCCAAACCAAATATGCACATAACCTCAAAAACACATTATGAACTTGTTCGTGCGATCACATCGCCAATATCACCTCGTTTTCATCAAATCAAGCCTCAAATGCATGATTTTCATGCCTTTAGTTTTCAAAACTTTCAAACTTGGGACTCAAGGTCCAAAACATCTCCAACGACATCCAAATGTCATCAAACTTTACAGAAATCACATATATAATATTTAAGACTTGTACCGGGCGTCGAAACCAAAATACGAGCCCGATACCAAGGTCAATTAATTTATTTCCTTTAATAATTGTATCAAAAACAATTTCACATAAAAATTCATAACTTGGGCTCTAGGCCTCGAATTCGACTCCGGACGCATGTCCAAGTCCCATATTTTCCTACGGACCTCTCGGGACCATCCAATCTCGGGTCCGGATCCGTTTACCAAAAATGTTGACCGAAGTCAACCATATCAATATTAATATCATTTTTATCCAAATTTCTCATAGAATTCATATTTTCTATCACAAAATCTTTCCGGCTACATGCTCGGATCGTGCACGTAAATCGAGGCAACATAGAACGAGGTTTTCAAGGCCTCAGAAGCTCGAAATTATTAATAAAATAAGTGTTGAATTAGGAAGATGGATTGGTTATAGCTGTTCAAAAGTTTAACTTAAGTGGACTGCTGAATGGTACTTAATACACCCTTAAAGTAGTGAATAAACTAATTAAAGGGGGCTGTCCATTAGTTTGAATCACAGCCTGTCTAAGCTTTAAACCAAAATCATTGGAGTTTTAAATTGGAGTTGTGCACTGCACATGGGAAGTTTAATGGAATATGCAAAGGGCAGTAGGCTTTTCCATTGCATTTTAAACTTTAGAGTTTTTAAATGAAAATCAAACTTAAAACATTGTTGGAGTGAGCTGGACAGATTTAGAATTGATTAAAAAAGGGTTGTTGGATCTGTTGATGATCTATAAAAGAGGATATACACACGGCAGAATAGAAAGAACACATACACTGGAAGGGAAAAACAGAAACACAGAGAGAGTAAAGCAGATTTTACACACATTGAGACATACACAAAACACTCACTGGAAAACACACACTCACAGAGAAAGCTGGACACATTTGAGAATCTGGAAACAGACATACAGAGAGAGCTCGAAACACCTTTTGAAATCTGGAAAACCACACTGGAAAAGCAGAAATACTGTTGTTTTAATTCTTGATCTTCGAGTGTTTGAGAATCAGAAAGATATTGTTTCATAACTTCTCTTTCTTTCTATGTTCTGTTGATAATTGTGTTTGGATCTGCCGGGTTCATATTTGGATAATTTGGAATTTGTTTCGGCTATTCTAATTGTTCCATTGCTGTTGGAGTTTGGCTTTGTTTTTGGTCTCTGGTTTACTATTTCTCCTGGGTTTCTGAACAAAAGTTGCTACTGCTGTTACTGTTGATTCAAATCTGGTTGCTGCATACTGTTGCTAATTCCTCGTTTATTTCGATTCTACTTCCACGTACATATTTATATTGGTCTACGATGTAGCCGAAGTCCGAAGCATGAACAAGAATGGCGCTTTAAAGTTTCACTTTAGTCATATTTCCATATGTTAAGCTGTATATGTGTTAGTTATCTAGCTTATTAGAATCATGTTGAGTAGTTTTTTTTATTAATGTACGAATAAATATTGATTGTTTATTAGTTTAAAACTGCGGATTCATTCCTATGTATGCTAGTTTAGACAAAACTGACGATGTAGTATCCATGTATTGCTGTGACTAGTTTCCTTTCATTTATAGCCTATTTAAATGCCTATCAAGTTTAAAAGTTGAGTAATCAGTAGCTCCTGCCCCCTTTAGTTAGCCGTTTGTTCTGTTTAGTCTCATAAAAAATAGTTTTCCCCTAACATCAATTTCAATTTTTTTTACATGTTAAAATTAGAATGTGGGTAGTACCATGTAGTTGGGCTCGAATCAGAATAAGTTGGCCCAAGCCCAATTTGCATCATTCATGTTAAGTTTGGGCCCGTAGGTGTTAAATGAAGGCCATCTAGTTCATTTTAATTCTAACAAGTCATGTTCACAATCTAGCTCTAGAACTCCAAAAAATAAAGATAATATAAGATTGTTATTTCTTTCTTTTATTTTTAGAGATACGACGAGGTGAAAACGTAGTCGCTTTAGAATATATCTTTAGGACATACCTTAATTACTATTTGCCTTCATAAGTTCGGGTACACATTTATGCGACCCAAATTCGAGCCTCAATCGGTTTGAAATATGTCAACAATCACGGATGCGTTAATCATAACGCGGTCCGAGATATGTCTTCATGACGTTACATTCTTATTAAAAATAATAATAAAAGCGGCCTAGAATTGATTAAAACCACATAATTTATAAGCATGTACAAAATCAGGAATTTTTTAGCCATTTACAATAATTGAAGCGACCGTGCTAGAACCACGGGATCCGGGGTGCCTAACACCTTCCCTCGGGTCAACAAAATTCCTTACTTAGAATATCTGGTTCGCAGACTTCATTTGGAAAGTCGAAAATTTCCTCGATTCGGGATTTAAATAAATCGGTGACTTGGGACACCATAATTTATTCCAAATGGCGACTCTGAATTACATAGAATAATCCCGTTTCGAATATTGTCACTTAAATTGGAAAAACTCCCTTGCGCTCCTACCCCGGGTAGCGGGCGCGCCAAAAGGAGGTGTGACAAGGGCGTGTTTTTATGATTGGAACAATCTCGTGTGGTGTTTTAGAGTGGGTTTGTATTTTTTGGTTGAGGTTCCGAGGGCCTCGGGATGGTTTCGGAAGGTTAAACGGGAAATTTTATATGTTGTAGCAAGTCTGAGGTGGAGTCTTCTGGTATTTATGCTTCTGCGGAAGATGGACCGTAGAAGCGATGTCCGCAGAAGTGGAATGTGGAGCGCATGTGCGAGGGTTGGCTTGGGAGGGAGTTCCTTAGAAGCGGACCCCTTTTCGCAAAAGCGGAGTCATAGAAATTTCGTTAGGCGCCCACCTTCAAATACGGGAATATTTTTCTGCATCGCATTGCACGTTTAATTTCTGTTAGGCGCCCACCTTCAAACACGGGAATACTTTTCTGCATCGCATTGCACGTTTAATTTCTGTTAGGCGCCCACCTTCAAACACGGGAATACATTTCTACAAGTTATGGTGTATGTAGCTAATAGCCCACACTGGGGCAGAAAAAGAAAAAAAAAGTTTGTTGTTTTGTTTTGAGCAGGGTTCAGCTCGAGGACAAGAAGTACCATTGAAAATCAAAAAAAGAGGGGAGAAAGCAAGAAAAGAAAATCAACAAAAAAGAGAGCCAGCATCAAAGAAAATCAACAAAAAAGAGAGTCAGCATCAAAGAAAATCAACAAAAAAGAGAGTCAGCATCAAAGAAAATCAACAAAAAAGAGAGTCGGCATCACAGAAAATCAAGAAAAGAGAAAGAAGAGCAAAAGCTAGATTAGGAACAAATGTAATTGAAGGATCATAGCTTAGATAGCTTCTTCATTTTACATTTTTCCCCCGGTGTAATAAGGAGTAAGTCAGCAGGTCTCAACAGTGTCAATGCAATAGTGAGTCTGGTAGTTTTTAAACTGCCACACCTTCCGAACTACACTGACCTGATTCCTGTTTAGCCCAGGATATGTAGGCAACCTCTAAAGTAGGGTGCGGTCAAAAGGTTTTCAAAAATGCTTTTACGGAATGTGTCGATGTGCAAAAATCTCTCATTACTGCTCACTTGTCTTTGCACTGAAACTCTTCGTGTTCCCGAGCAAAGAGGGGCAGCTGTGAGCATGTGATTTTTGCACCGGGCAAATAATTCCAAAATTAAAATAAATATATGTTTGAGTGCAATTACTTGCTTTAGTTGAAATTACCTATACTTTGTGTGTTTGAATAAGTGGAGATTAGAAAAATCAAAATAGGTTAGGTAATTACTTTGTTAGTTTTAAGAAGAAAACCATCAAAAATAGTTTTAAATAGAGAAAATTAGGAAAAATAGTAGAAAAATTGCAAAACATATTAGATAATTAAAATAAGCAGGAGATTAAGTCTTCTAAATAATTCATAAAAGAAAATGAAAAAATATAGTGTCTTAATAATTTAAAGAAAAATCAGAAAATAAAAAAAATACATTGGGTCAATTGATTTGGGCCATGTGAGTTCGTAATTGAAGGCCCAAATACATTTGAGAACAGATCCGGTCCAGGGCCTTCACATTAGCAGGATCTCAGCCGTCCGTTGCCTCACATCCGATGGTTGAGAATATTAGTGGATTTTTATTTTTGTAATTAATACAGAAACTTGATCTAGACCGTCCGTTTAAGTTAATCCAACGGATGAAGACTTTAGGTCTCGATTATAATGAGACTACGTCGTTTTAGTAACGTTAGCCCTGGCCGTTGATCTCCATCGAACGAACGGCCAAGATTACCTCAATCCCCACGGCTATTTAAAGCTTGTGTCTGAATCTTTTGGCCATTTCTTCGTAAACCCTAACCTAGCCGCCTCATTTCTCTCCCTCTTCATCTTCTTCAACCTTCGCGAACTTTAACCGGCCATGGCGGCCACCACTCTCCACGGTGGTCGCCGGCCTTTCTAACTTTCCCCTCTCATCTTTTATCTTCTTCTTTTCTTTCTTCATCATCAAAAACTCCAGAAAAACAGACCCTTTCTTCTGTAATGCCGGTCACCGGAACTTCGCCGGTGACCACCAAACAACGAGAATCCACCTCAAACCAATGCCATTCGATCCCCCTTCCTCTGATCTACACCCCTACACCACTCACCTCCCTCGAATCTGCCGGGAACTCGTCGAATATCCCATAAGATGTCGCCGGAACCCTAACTCCGGCGACCCCTAAATTCAAACCTCTTCAAGACCTTGTCTTTTACCCTCCCAAACATCCTTCTGCAACTCAAAACTCATAAAGGCTTCGTCTTGAAGTCCAAACAAGAAAGTCAGAAAGAGAAAACAAAAACAAAAGGGAATAAAGAAAAGAAACAAGGAAAAGAGAATGAAAAAAGGGATCTGGAGAATAAAGAAAAAGAAAAGAAGGGAAATATAGGAAGCTCAGGGGACAGGCCCTGCAAGCTAAGTGTCCTATTCCCTTTGTGTTTTTTTTTATATTTATTTTATGTCTTTTTTCTTTGTTTGATCCATGTTTGCTTGCTTTACATGTCTCCATATGTCTTTTTCTAATTCTGGTGCCTCGCATGTTAGTATTAGTTTTTTTTAGTCTGCTCATCCTTCGTATTTCTTTCATGTTTGTCTGTTCATATTATCTTATTTCTTACCTTTCATCTTGTATATTCATGCTTGTTTGTGCTGTTTTTCTTTAGATTTTGAAACACCATGACTACATCTGTTAGTTCAAGTTTTCTTAACTTGCTTATCTTGTTACTTGTTTCTTGTGCTAGTGGCTTCTCTGATTCTAGAGACTTGCGTAGTATTAGAGTTCATCTTGACTGTTCTTTCTTTTTCTTTTCATTTCTTGTGGTTCTTCTGTCTGTTATCATGTTCTTTTCTCTTGAGTCTTCAAATATCGTGTCTAGTCCTCTCTCTTGGTGATTCTACGTTTAGATTTTGTTCTGACTTGGAGACTCATCTCTCTTTTGTCTTCGGCTATTGTTTCTTGTTAACTTATTCCATTTTTATGTTTTAGCTTTATCCCTATTAGCTCTCAATAAGGATTCAATGAGTTTTTCTTTTTCTTCTAAGCTTTTCATGTTTAGTTTTAGTGGTAGGACTAACTGTTAGTAACTTCCATGCTAGTCTCATAACTGAGTTGGTCCTGCTTCACCTATTACTGACTGTTTCTGAGATTAATATCTAAGAGCTACTGTGTTATGAACCTTTGGTGATTCTGAAGTTTTTCAAATATCATATAACTTGAACTAGGAGTGATTAGGTCAAACATAACATAGATTCATACTTTATCACATGTAATCTAATAATATGAGTTAATGGACTGAAATTCAACCATATCAATTGTTTCCTCTGAGTTTGGGTTAATTAATCCATTTTATTTGATCATGTGTGTTTCTGTGTGCAATACATGTTAGTCATGATTAAGTTTTTGCTAGTTCTTGTTGATTATGAATGTTTGATTAACACTGATTATACCTTAGGGAATTGGTTATAGCTGTTAGTGCCAGGCTTCAAAAATTGGTTAGTTATGAAGTAGGTTAAAACTGAAAATCAAAAAAATAGGCTACAAGTTAAATAAGTGACCAAGAGGGGTCAATCTTGCAATTGACCTACTCTATTAGGTCCCTCACACTGGCCAGCACTTAAAAGAAGGCTAGTTGTGTAATAACTGGCTAAGTCTGCAAAGGCAGAATTGCCCAGGCTCTATTTGAGCCCTGAACTTTAGATGGCTAAGTCTGCAAAGACTTTTGTCCAGCCTATGTTCAGTAATTGGGCTTCAATTGCCCAGGCCAAGTCTCAACTTGAGACTGGCCATTAGTTAAATAGGTTTAAGTGCTTTAATTAAGCAGGCTAGTCCTGCAATTAGTTTAGTTAGTCTTAAATGAACAAAAATAGGTTATTAAGAAATAATTGGCCTAAGAGTGGTCAACTTTGCAAAAGGTAGACCAACTCTATAAGGCCCTAACACACGGTCCACCTTAAAAAGGGGCTGGTTGTGCAAAATGGCTAAGTCCGCAAATGCAGACTTGCCCAGGCTCTCTTTTGTGAGCCCTGAACATTAAAGTGGCCAAGCCTGCAAAGGTTTTGGGCCCAACTGTTCAGCAATTGGGTTTAATTACCCAAGCCAAGTCTCAACTTGAGACTGGTTAGTTTTTAAAGAGTTAATAAAGCAGGCTAGTCCTACAATTAGTTTAAAATTGAAGTAATGTGGTCTTAACTAATTGGAACTAAACTAAATAGGTTAAAATTGAAATAGTTCTTAATAGTAGACCTGGCCAGCCCTTAAATACCAATGCAAGGGCTGGCTATTAGTTAAATAAATCCCAAAAGAGTTGAAACTTAACCTAGGCAATCGGGTAAATCAGCAAAGTCTTTGAGGGCATATAGGGAACTTGAAATAGTATTCTAGCAAATAGTTTGAAATATATAGGGTAAGGGAGTCATTTGTACCTCTGATTTCTGCAAATTTGCAGAGATTTAAGGGTATAATGGTCTCCCTAAAAAGGGAAATCAGTAAAAATCCCAAACCCCTAAGGCTACATTAGTAAAAACCCTTAAAAAGGAATCTTTAGAACCTTCCGGCACATGCTGGAAGGATTTCTATTAACAGATTTAGGGGGCCAAAGTGTGAATTGGGTAATTTTAGAGGGGGAGAAGTGGGATTCATCCCATACTTTCTCCCAAAGTTTTCAGCCCTTTCCCATGCCTATATATACTCCCAAAAAGAGTGTATTAGGGGCGGGCTTTTGAAGAAAAGTTCAGAGAAATAGAGTATCAACATAGCAGTAGGCTTTTTTCTGCAATTTCGAGTGAGAATCTGGGAAATATTCTTCTGATTTTGGGTTCTTTGCTCGAGTTTTTTTTACCTAGATTTCTACTTGCTTTGTTGAGGTTTTCTGCTCGTTGGTTTCTGGGTTTCTTATTTGTGGATTGCTGTGGTTTTCTGCTCTGTTAAGATTCAATTCTACACTGTTGCTTGTGCCTCGTTGAGTCTGTTGCTGTTGCTTATTCACATCCCTTAGAACTTATTGGTTTCTTTTGCTGATTCAGGTACACTACTGTTCAAACAAAGCTGTACTGTGATTTGGGTGAAATAACATGAAGATTTCAGTTTAAATTTTTAAATTTCCTTGTATTATGTAGCTCATTACTGTTATTAGCTTAGAATTATAATACTGATGTTATAGTAGAAGAAGTAGAAGAAACAGACATGAGATATTGTAATAGCTAGTATAATGGTAGTAGTGTAGTAGTAGTATAGTCATAGATCGCCTGTCGCTTAGTTAAATAGGAAACACCCTTAAAACAAAGGTTAAATAACCCTCACATAAGTCAATAACAACAAGCTCACAGTAGAATTATCAACCATACTTATTTAGTTAGTCTGTCTCGTTGGTCAATATCTAGATTTGAATAAGTTAAAAGAGGAGACCACCAGGTGAAGTAACAATTGAGGTGAAACTGGTTTTAAGAATATCAAATAAGTCTGGTTCATATTTTCATCAGTAGTTAATCACAACATGTAAATTAGTATGTAGATACAAGCAAGTCCAAAAGGGGAAGAATAATTAGAGAATCTGATAGCTCGTTTGCAACTGGGTCTGTGATACTACATGAGCTAAATTGTAATAGAACCAGCAATAAAATCTTGTGCAAATTTCATCACTTAGTGTAGTAATCCGGTAATCATTAGCAAGTAATTAGGCTATAGATCATACCTCACCTAGCTAAACTATTTTATTATTAATTTCCTAGTTCAAAAACTTCAATGTTAGTATATGTTAGTTCTCAAGAACAAAAGTAAACGCAACCGGTTAGTTTAGTTTCCTTATTAATTAGTTAAAGTCAACATTGATCTGTACAAATGATTTTCCCTTTTGATTAATAAAATAGTAATTTAATTTCATTTCAGTGTGTCTGATTTACTATGAGCTCATTATCTTTGTTTTCTTTATTATTGCTTCAATCCAATTTAGGCCTAACAATTAGTATGGGCCTGGACCATGGGCATGTGGCTACTGGGCTAGCGATGAATGGCCCAAAGCAGGTCTGGTTCTTTAAGAACCTGGACCTATTGTTTACGTAATAAAACTCGTTCTGGAAATCCAGGTCCCAATAAAAACAGAAACTCTATGGGCCTGGAATGCTTAGTAATAACGATTAAGGGAAAAAACACAAATAGAAAAACATCGTATACACCTCTTAGGATTGAGACTCTAAAATTAAATCGGGATGAGCCTCGCACGACACTAAACAGCGGGGCCCCCTTTAGTAATGAAATAATGTATATAATAGATTCGGGAAGGCTAATAGAGAATTCCATAGCCTCTCCCAAAAGATTCTAAAAGCCGATAGACGTTATTCAGGGCACGATTTAACGTACTTTCCTATGAACGAGTGTGCACTTGGTGAGACTCAAATCCAAATCCCGGCAAAGCCGAAATATACCAAAAGTCACAGGCGTACTGGTTGCGGTGTGACTCGAGGCGTGTTTTCGCGATGCCGCAAATTCCATAAAAATATTTAAGTAAAAGGCACTGTTTGTTTGTTAAAATCTACGTTGAGTCAAACAAGAGTTGAGAACGACAATTGAGCGACCGTGCTAAAACCACGGAACCCGGGAATGCCTAACACCTTCTCCCGGGTTAACAGAGTTCCTTATCCAGATCTTTGCTTCGCAGACATTTTTAAGAGTCAAATTCCTTGGATTCGGGATTAACCGGTGACTTGGGACACCATTATCTTTCCAAGTGGTGACTCTGATTAATCTTAATAAAATCTCGAACCGATTGTCTTTTAATTGGAAAAACTCCTTCCACTATGCTATTATATCCGTCTCGATTATTTGAGTGTCGAGGTATACCCTACAAGCGTATTTATATGCTTATTTCCCAATGTGGGGTAGTAAAAAGGGAGGTGTGACACCTACTACTCAGTAGGATTTTCCCAAACTTACACTAAAATTCAATGAGCCAAAAAACAGCATTTACAAAACTCTTTGTAAACCTAAGGATTAACTCTAACACCAATGTAGCACACAACCTCAACTATTGCGACACATTCAAGTTAACTCTAACTTGAATACTCAATACACCTAATACAATTGCTTCTAAGAAAGCTGGAAAGGTACAATATTAAAACACTTACTACAATTGAACTAGAATAAAGAAAGACACAATGGAATTGGTTCTTCACACTTAGTTCTTGTATCTTCAGATTTGCACATTTGTATCACACAAAAATTGCTTGTAAAAATTACCTAACGCTTTTGCTCTCAATTTGGTTTAACTTCAGCTTATGTGCAATCACCTGTAAAAGAGAACAATTGTTATATCTATAGAGTTAGTAATCAGAGTTTAATAAGAACTCAAATTTGGGATCCTTTATTAATTTGAGTCCAAGAACAACTCTAACTCCCAATTCATATTCTTATCCGGATATAATTCTCTTTTCATAAGTAGACTTCAACTCCTTATCCTATATGCAATCTTTTCGATCAACTTAGAAGATACTCATCAAGATATTGCTGCTTGACCCCAATGACTTATCTTCTTCACGTGAATCTCATGTGCATGGGCCATAACAACAATGCTCCTATGATAAATTTGGTCCTTCACTGAGTTTGTTTGTCAGTCTTCAAAACTTTAACTTATCTTGGGCCAACAAATTCCCTTTTTTGATGGTGACAAACTCTATGCTTTTATTGATTATAGAACCTGTAAAACTCAACTGAGAAATAATTTCTTATCATTAAGGGCCAGATTTAATTAGGTCATAAACATCACCGATCAGAACACAATTTCTTTTAAAGGACAATATCTTCCCCCTTTTGGCATCATCAAAAAGTTGCATAAATAATGTGAATCCCGGAATATTAGTTAGTACTCATGGCCATCGAGGCAATTGCAAGTGAAAGAATGCTTTAGTTAATCAAAAATCAACTTGGCAAAAATAACTATTAAGAGTAGAATTAGCACAAAACAAGAGAAATGCAAATTGTCATTGATAAGTTAGTGCTTCTACATTACATTCCACAAAAAGAAAGAACAAAAATACCAACCATGAGCAAAAAGAAAAAAAATCCCTAAGCTGGGTCACTGGGGGGTTTTCTGGACTGGTTCAAAATAGGACAAGGAAAACCTAGGGCTTTGAGGAACTAGAGGGTTGGGTTTTTAGCAGATTAAGCATAGTTTGGAGCATCCCTTCACTCTTTTATTTTTCCTTTGCAAGTTCAGCTCTCAACCTATTACTTTCTTCTTCCAGTTCAACAACTCGAGCTTAAAGCCTTGCAATCTCAGCATCCTTTGTCCCTACCTCCTGAACCAAAGCTATAACCTTGCTATTAACTGAAGCTCTCACAGATGAACCAAGTTCAACATGGCCTACACTAATAGGATAATCATAGACCCGAAGAGTCTTGATGCCAAAGTGCTATTTGCTAGAAGCCATTTCCCATTTCTTCAAGGGAACTTTCAACTTGTCCAGCACAACTGTCAGAATAAACCCATAAGGGATGGCATGAGCCTTTGAACCATTGAGCACCCTGTCCAACAGCTTAACAATAAAGGTAGGCCAATTTATCTGCTTTTCATCAACCAAACACTATATGAGGACCAGGTCCACGTAGTTTGCAGTGTGCCTCCTTTCCTATCGAGGTAGTAGACATTTGTTTACAAATTCAAAGAGCACATTATGCTCTGGCCTCATCTCACTCTTTTGAACAGCCCTTGCTTCAGACACCTCCTCATCATTTCACAGAAGTTCCTTTTGATTTGAAGGTCAATAGGTAGACCATCCAAACAAGGCAATCTTTGTCTAGTGTAATCATCATAGCCCTCACTTGGGATATTTAGAATTTTGCCCAACTCAGATGCATCAAATATCACCTTCACTCCTTTCAATATACTGGACACCATCTATTCTTCACATTCCCATTTGCCATGAATTCAATAAGTTATTTCCTGGCCAATTTTCCATCCATCTGAAGGACCATGTTCTTCCAACCTTGTGCCTCTAGTGAAGTCAACAATCTTACCATGTCTGGCTCATCCAGGTCTTTGAGAAATCTTCCCTTCAGAATTTTTCTGCTGCCAAAATTGGAAAACCTATCTTGTTCTTGTTCTAAATTCTCCTCTTCTTCTTCTCCACTCCACTCTTCATCTTCTTCTTCAGTAATTCACACTTGTTTTCCCTTTGATGCAGACCTTGTTCTTTTTGCCAAAGAAGGTTCAGCAGGTATATATTTTGAAGACTTCTTTGCATGAGTATTCTTTCCTTTTGGTTTGACAATGGGAACCTTCTCTGTTGTACCTCTCTCTTGATGGACCAGGTCCATCTCCTCCTCCTCTTCTACAGCAACTTCAGAACCTTCTACTACCTTTTCTTTTCCATTTTCCATCTTAGTTTTCTTATTCTTCTCTAGAGCCTTTTGCAGTTCTGCTTCACTGTGCCTCACCTTACTTTTTGTGGCTCTAGCCCTAGGTGCAGCAGACATAGGTGATGAAACTTGACTTTTCTTGAGTGATTTGGACGCAACTAGGGTCCTTTGAGAGGAAGCCTTGCGTTTCTTGGGATCATAACTAGTTTCAACTTTCTTGAGCATATCAGCTAAGGTCTCCTCCGCAGATGAATCTGTTTGTACACTCAGTTTTATTAGTCCCTCAGCAGCTTAACCTAATCCGCTTTCCCCTAACTTCAAGCCACCTTCTTCTCCACCACTACATATAGCAAGAATCTCCCCTTTCTTTTTCTTTCTCCTCCTACTAGTCTCAGTCCCTTTAACATCTTTCACAGCACCCACAAGCACAAACCTACTATCTACCTTCTCAGCTATATCAGAAACTGCATAACAGGTGTTGACCTCTCTTGGGTTTTCTTGACTATTAGCATTGTCAGATGACCCAATTTCTTCTCCTTCACTCGCAGAGAAAATTTTCCCAAATTCAGAACTTGAGTCGCTTTCTGTAGTTGTATCATCCTCCTTTGACTAGCATGTAATTTTTCGTTCAAGGCTTTCCTCAAAAAACCAGATGCAACTATTTTTCTTGATAACATTTTCTAACGATGAAATATGGGTTTTGGAGGTTCATTAGTAGGGGTAGAAGATGAGGTGTTGGGGGAGACTGGTGGGGGAGTTCCAGGGTTTTCTTGAGGGTTAGACATGGTGGAGGATTTGTGGAGATTTTTGGAATTTTTTGGAGACGAAAGGGGTTTTTTAGAAAGATTAGAGAAAGTTTGGAGTGTATTTAAAGAAGAGTCATGATTAAGCCTGTAATGGCAACTTTTTCAGAGATGAAATAGAAGTCTAATCCAATTAAAATCTCTTTAGAGATAAAAGAGTTACGCTAGTTTTTAGAAAAAAACTCCCGTTATTGTTAGACTCCTAGGATAATGAAACCGGTTCAATGCTCAACGGATAGAATTTATGAAATTTTGGTGTAATTGGGACTTCTGCTCATGATTGACAACTTTATCTTTATAATTGTGGAAAGTATAGAAACATACCTGAACTTTCTTATGAGCATATACTGATGAACTAGGTTCTTCAAGTAAGACTTCCCTTGATCATGCCTCAAATGTCAGAATAGAAAAACTTTGTATGAGATTAAAGATTCATATAAAAAAATGTTACAGGAGTATACTAATTAAAGTATGAGACCGAGTAAGAATTAGTCTAGATATTTACATTGAATTAAGAACTCCTAACCAATTTTGTTTTCCAATTTTTTTCATAATTTTTCATTGTGAATTCTGAACTGGACCTTTTAGGTGATCTTAATCATCCCTAATTCCAACCTGTTCCTTTCAAAGTTTTCTCTACTTAGTGCTTTAGTAAAGATGTCAGCTATTTGTTTATCAGTAGCACAAAATTCTATGAAGATCAATCCTTTCTAATAGTTATTTCTTAAGAAGTGGTGTCTAACATCTATGTGCTTGGTCTTTTTACGATGAACATGGTTCAATTTCATACTTATAACACTAGTGTTATCATTGAATATTAGTATGCATCCACTTCTATACCAAAGTCTACTAATTGTTGCTTTATCCATAATAATTGAGTACAACAAGAAGTTGCAACCACATACTCAGCTTAAGTAGTAGATAGGGCTACTGAGTTCTGTTTCTTGGTGGCCCATATACATGACATGAACCAAGAAAGTGAGCCATACCTGAAGTGCTTTTTCTATCTACTAGGAAACCTGCATAGTCAGCATCAGCATAACCTACTAGATCAAAATTACTACCTTTAGGGTACCATAAGCATAATTTAGTAGTCCCCATCAGATATCTCAATATCCTTTTGATAGCAATCAAGTGAGACTTTTTTGGATTACCCTAAAAACGCGCACAAAGTCCTACACTGAAAATAATATCAGGTCTGCTGGTAGTAAGATACAAGAGTGAACCAATCATACACCTATTCAACTTTTGATCAACTGATGAACCAGGTTCATCAACATTTAATTTAGTGGCAGTTGCAATATATGTATCTATTTCTTTAGAGTCATCCATTTTAAACTTCTTGATTAGTTCCTTTGTATATTTCTGTTAATGAATCATGGTTCCATTTGAGCTTTGTTTGATCTGTAAGCTTAGAAAAAAAATGTAGTTCACCCATCATACTCATTTCAAACTCACTTCCCATTAATTTTGTGAATTCCTTGCTTAGCCTATATGTAGTGGGACCAAATATTATTTCATCAACATATATTTTTACAACAAGAAGATCTTTACCTCCCTTAGGAACAATGTGCTATCAATTTTACCTCTTTTGTACCCATGCTCCAGTAGGAATTTTGATATTCATTCATACCAAGCTCTTGGGGTTTGTTTGAGCCCATATAGAGCTTTGTCCAGCTTGTACACATGCTCGGGACATTTCTTGCTTTCAAATCCTGGAGGTTGTTTTACAAACACTTCCTCCTTGAGGTAGCCATTCAAGAAGGAACTTTTGACATCCATCTGATGTAGAGTGTGTGAGCACATGATTTTTGCACTAGGGAAATGAATTTTAAAATTAAAATAAATAATATTTTTGGGTGCAATTACATGTTTTGATTGAAATTAGATACATTTGTGTGATTGAATAACTAGAAATTAGAATTAGAAAATCAAAAAAATATAGGATAAATACTTGCATTTTTGAATTAATTAGTTAAAAAGAAAAATCATCAAAAATAGCTTTAATTAGCAGAAAATAAAAATATAGTATAAAATTGCCAAAAAATATCAGAAAATTAGTGAAAGTAGGAAATTAACTAACTTAGATAATACAAAAAAGGAAAAAATGAAAATACAAAAAGAAAATACCTCAAAATAATAAAAATATATATATATATATATATATATATATATATATATATATATATATATATATATATATATATATATATATATATATGTGTGTGTGTGTGTGTGTGTGTGTAATAAGAACTGGGCCAAATAACATCTGAAATGTTGGCCCAGTGCTGATGGCCCAAATAGCCGGTCCAATTGGTTTAGGTCAAAACAATCTCAGCCGTTCATTAGGCCAAATCCAACGGCTAAGATAATTAATATGAATTATTAATTTGGCCAAATTCAGGATCGAATCTGAGCCTTCCGTTTAAGCTGATCTAACGGATGAAAGCTTTGGTCTCATTACAAACGAGATGACGTCGTTTTAGTAACGTTAGTCTTGACCGTTGATCATCATAGATTTAATGGCCAAGATCTCCTTGTTGGTCACGAGTATATATAGCTTTGGTCTCGTTGAGACCGGTCATTTTGCACACCTCCAAACCCTAGCCGCCAAGTTGCTCTCTTCTT